>CATIUR010000003.1:156541758-156669258 GCA_949592205.1 Helichrysum umbraculigerum | reverse complement strand
ACTTAATCTACGCGAGTTCAGATCTCACCTCACAGCTCAACTCGCTGCGACCTGAGATCTCGACTCGCCTCGCATTAAACGTCTATTATTTATTTTGTCTTTAATAATTCGTCTAACTTAGCACAATAATAATATGTTTTACAAATATCACTAACAAAACAAATATTCTTTTACAAATCCAAACCAATATACAAACATAATAATAATTACACCAGTCCTATTTCAAGCTAGATCTGTTGTCACAATCTATGTCCCAACAGACTCCCCCTTGACAATAGCTCTAGCGTCTTTATCTTCACGCTTGTCTTAGGTCTTCATTTGTAAATCTTACTGCCTGCGTACATCTTCATCTTGATACACGTCTTAACCATCATCTGATAATCTCGTCCTAAATCACCCCATGCGTCTGTCGTCAAGATTCTATTTTCATTCAACTTAATCAAATCTTTCTTCGACATGTTCATTAGGTGTCGATGGTCATAGACTCTGAAGATTTCTCTTTCACCACCGTCAACCTCATCATCAGCTTCAACCATAACAGCTTCTCCAGTTCCTGAATCTACATGCCATCTCTTCATATTACCCAGAATATCTTGTGGCATTGTCTTCAGTGGAATCTGCTGTATGCATCTAACAGCTGGATATATCTTCTTCCTTCTTCTTCTTCCTGTTCTTTGACTTCTCTCTTGTAATTTCACAGTTTTTCCCTTTCTTGGCTTAATCTGAACAAACTTATTCGTACCAACCTCATGTCTAATGATTCTTTCAACACGATCAGCATAATCATCACGACTTGGATTGTTAATCTCTAATCTAGCCAAATCACGTATTTCATAACGTGGTAGAGAACTAAAAATTGCAAGCTTTCTTTCAAAATATTGAACTCCGTCAAACCTTTTGATTGCAAAAAGCTTTAGTTCTGAGTCAAAGTACCAACCAATAATCCCTTTACGTGGTACACGCTTTTTCGTAACATCAACTTCAGAAATTCCAATCTTCTTCTTCTTCTTCTTTGGAAGTTTCCTAAGTACAACAGCAGGATTTTTGGTTTGAACAAGAACTTCTTCTTCTTCATCAGAGGTTGAATCATCAATATCTTCATCTATATCGACAATTGTTGGACCTTGTTCATTTTCAATAACAACTTCTGTCCTAGATGGGCTCACATGGTGTTCATCAATGTTTGCATCTAGATCTACACCCATGTCTTGCACATTCTCAGGTACAGCAGTCCAATCTGTAGGTGGTTGGAATTCTCCTTCCTCAAGATCATAATCAATCTCTTCATCTATCTCATCAAAAATATCATCTTCCGAATCAGATAGATCAAGCATCTCCAATCCTAAGAGAAAACCACAAATACAAATAAATATTAATAATTAAAATTCTATTATCAATTTCCCTGAATCAACCTAAGAATTTCTTTATTAATTCTTTTGTATATTTTAACCTAAAATATAAACGCAATTTACATATAACTTATAAAATCTTTTATTGATTACCCTGAATCAATTCAAAATTTCTTAAGTCTACTTAACAAATATTAATTAATTTTAAATTCTAATGCATTGTGAATAATCACCAAACATTTAAATTTACTATTAATTAACTTATATAATTTCCAAGTATTAATTGATCTAATTCATTATCAATTTAACCTTTAAATTATATATCATTTGTCTAGTTAATACGAATACATTTTTAACTTGTTAATTACTTATATACCTTACGGTCTTAAGTCCATAATCAAATCTAAAATGCATATGTTATTATAAAATTTTGACCGCCGAAATTAATCGGAACACGCCGCTCGACTACTCAATGAGTCGGAAGTCTTTCGATCACTATTTTATCTTAACATAATTATATAAACTTAAATTACATCAAACATATTTTACTTAAAATAATAATAACCCTAAGCCGAATATATTTACACAATAAATTAAGTTTACATTTGTTCACTACAAACTATTACAAATATTACAGTACAATGATAATACTAAGCTATCTTACCAGCTTCAGTATCACCCGGTACAGTCTTATCTGCACTTGTATCCACTCCAGAACCACTAGCACCAGCACCAGACTCCCCCTGAATCGTAGCTTGCTCACCAGTCTTTGAAGGACCAGTCTGCTCACCACTCGGTGCATTGGGATCATCGTCCTTGTCTTGATCTCTCTTCCTCTTCAACTCATTTTCTCTGCAAGACTCCAGATATACCAATATCTCCCCCTGAGTAGACTGTCCTGAATGCAATCTCAAGACCAGACTCTCCAAAGAAGATAACTTCAGTCTCTGTACATTGAAGTCCGCAAGCAAAGTCTCATGAGTCTTCATCAACAGATTGTACGATTCACTCTGCTTGAGAATCTGCTGAGAAAGAAGAAGATTGCTCGACACCAGCTCTGGAATCTGAGAAGTAAGCTTCTCCAAATCCTTTACCCTAGACTCTAAGGATGTAATCCTTTCTGCATCAGTCGTCGGAGTAACAGGTATCGTTCTTGGTCCAGGCGGTGTGAGAGACTCAATATGCCAGTCTCTGGTCAGCGGTGTATGAGGTTGAGACAAAGCTTGCGTAAGCAAACTTGTCGCAAATCTAGCTGCTTTGTTCGTTGGAAAATTAGCTCCACGAACTAGATCAGCAACCTCATGCTGTAAAGTTAAACACAATTAAAATCAGTTATTGTTACAGATTACTCTGTCTCAAACTCTAATTAATTGCATAACACTCATAGTTATAGAACTTATATCTCATACCTGAAGCGGTAAAGACATCGATTCAGTAACCACCGGTGCATCCATCTCCACCTGTGGTGTATCCTGAGCAACTGTATACAGAATTAACTGTCTCAGTTCAACTCCTGATAAACAACAAGTTAAGATTATTTAACTTTTATAATCAATACTAACCTTCTCGAATAGTAAGCGTTCTCGGACGCTTCATCAAAGGAATCTCAACTTCCTCAGTACCTTCCTCCAGAATATCCTTTCCTTTTCTCTTCCTTTCAGAAGCAGATGGAGGAGGAGAAGGTGTATTATCAGAATCTTCATCTGAAGCCGTCTCACCATCACGACCTCTAGATGATCTAACAGGATCCTAAAGTTTAAATATATTAAACATTTATGATTAGCGTAAGCTCTATCATACAAGTTCTATATATTTAAGATTAATCAGATATAATACCTCAGTCGGTACTTCAACTGATCTATCAAGCTGTATCTGCTCATCCTCAAGTAATATAACTTCGGGATTTGCAGCCTCAGCTTCAGCTTCCTGTTCAGTTAATGATATTTATATTTTAAAATCAGAAATAATATCCAATTTACTAAATATCTAATATCAGAATCATTATATAATAATATTATGCATCTATAATTAATAAAACAATCTATCAACTAAGCATCTATATTATTACACAAATAAAAGATTACCTCAGGTGGTGCTAAATAACTCTCAATGTCTTGAAGCAAAGGATTTGTCGCATCATCATTCTGCTCCAAAACCTCTTGCACAACCTGTGCAGCAACATCTGGATTCACATGCTGATCCACCTGACCAACCTGAATAAGAACATCCTCAAGGAGCCCTTGTGGATCTTCAGGTTGAGCTTCCTCAGCTGCAGGTTCTGGTACAACATCAGCATCAGCAGGAGCAGCAACAGCAGCAGGAGCTACGTCTAACCACCCATGATTTGGAGGTGCAACGTAGTTCGGATCAACAATATATCCGAAAAGTGGTCTAACTTCCGGTTTGACCACACCTTCCTTCCTAACTGTCTACATAAACATGGCATTATACCCACGATGGTCAATCGTATTAACCACTAGATGTGGTTCAGGTATATCCAAATCCGGTAGACGCGCACGGATAATCAGCATGCAAAATCGCGGGTAAACCAAAAATCTTGATCTAACAGACCCCGATATCTGTTTCGCAATCTCACAAAAAAGATAATCACAAAAACTGTATGGTTTATTATAAACCAGTGACAGTGCAGCCGATAGAATCGCAGGGCTTAACTCATCAAAACCACCCTTCTTCGCTGCAAAAACAATATTCATCACGTGCCAAAGAAACCTCCACTGACCAATAACCAGAGGCTTCTGGAACTGACGTCCGCGTCTGTCTCCTGTATATCCCATACGACCTATAGCACCCTCAATAAAATCCATAGGATACTCAATATCCCCGTTCTCCTGTTCTACGGTACCTAGCTGCAAAATCTCACGGAGATTACCAGCTGAAAAGGTAACAGGTCGTCCACTAACCGTAGCTCGAATCTCAGGTGGGGTGACAGATTCGTCATATACTATATCTGTCCAAAAATCGTTCAGAATAGCCTGAGATATCGGAGGATTGGCCGTAATGGCGTATCTAATCCTTGATCGTGCTAGAACACGTAGAATATCAGCAACCCTGTCAGCCCTCTTGGCCTCAAGGTTCAGATCAACCAAAATGTTGTGACCCTTATCAAATGCTCTAGCCATATCTGTAAAATAAGCACAAACAACAGATATAATTTAATGCACGATTAAAAATATTTAAACTATTACGTATTATGAATCGAGATTCATTCAACAATTAAGACTTAATGTCATACATCATAGAATAGTAACACAAAATAATAAACAAGTAGTTAATTAACTTCTTAAGGCTTAGAAAATTTCATATAATTTGCCTACCAGTACATCATATGATGAAGCCATCTAAAGTTTTACTAAAAATAGACAAATTATAACTTGTGGATATAGGTGTATAATCAAATAAATATAAACACATACCTGATAGAACCGCTGTAGTTCTAAAGCAACTTTATTTGAACCTACTACCATATCATACTTAGGACTTAAGCTTATTATTGTGAAGCTTATTCTCCTAATGTACTATCATTTCCCTTAGTTTTTGCAAATAAAAACTTAAATGAAGGCGATTCCCCTTAGGTAACAAGCAAATGAATGCCATACGCCCCTTTTTTTTTTTTTTTTTTTAATTAACACAGAAATACTAACTATTACAAAAATACCCTTGGAAGACTAATCACTATGGATTTCTCATTCCGTTTAGTTGAACCAACGTCTCAAATCTTGCTCTGTCGAATGCCTTTGTGTATAAGTCTGCTAAGTTATCCAATGATGGAACCTTAACTAACTTTATCAATTTCTTCTCAGCACAATCTCTAATAAAATGATGTCGAATATCAATATGCTTAGTTTTACTGTGCTTCACCGGATTATTAGTGATCGACATAGTAGATTCGTTATCAATCATCATAGGAGTATTGGTTATATTTAACCCGTAATCCCGCAGTTGCTGTTGAATCCAAAGTACTTGTGAGCAACAGCTGCCAGCTGCAACATACTCAGCTTCACATGTAGAAATGGCTACCGAGGTTTGCTTCTTGCACTGCCAGGATACTAATCTACCTCCTAGGAATTGACATCCTCCGGTCGTAGATTTCCTATTCTGATTGCATCCTCCATAATCCGAATCAGTATAAGCTACGAGATCTAAGTCTCCATCAATCGGATACCAAAGACCCAGCTTAGGTTTCCCTTTGAGGTAACGAAAGATCCGTTTAACAGCTTGCATGTGTGACTCTTTCGGATTAGCCTAATATCTTGCGCATAAACAAACAGCAAACATTATGTCAGGCCTAGAGGCTGTAAGATACATTAGTGATCCGATCATGGCTCTATAAAGAGTTGGATCCACATCGCTATCACTCGATGTATCTGGACTTAGTCCATGATTGACTGGAATTGGAGTATTGAAGACCTTACATTCATCCATCTTGAAGCGTTCTAATAGCTCATATGTGTATTTAGATTGATGAATAAAGAATCCATCCTTCTTTTGATCAACTTGTAATCCTAAGAAGAAATTCAACTATCCAATTGCAGACATTTCGAACCTTTTTCTCATGACTTTCTCAAATTCTTGACACATCTTTTCATCAGATGATCCAAAGATAATGTCATCAACATAAACTTGCACGAGAAGAAAGTCTTTCTTTTTCCACTTCACAAATAGTGTACTATCAATCGATCCTCTTGTAAATCCATTCTCAAGTAGATACGTTGATAGTGTTCCATACCACATCCTTGGTGCTTGATGTAATCCATATAGAGCCTTATTCAAACGATATACTCTATCTGGATACTCAGGATCAGCAAACCCTGGCGGTTGTGAAACATACACCAATTCTTCTACTTTGCCATACAAAAAGGCACTCTTAACATCCAACTGATACACTTTTATACCAAAATAAGATGCAAATGCTAAGAACACTCTAATTGCTTCTAGCCTAGCAACTGGTGCAAACACTTCATTGTAATCTATACCTTCTTGTTGATTAAAACCTTGAACCACCAGACGAGCTTTATTGCGAGTAACGATTCCTTTATCATCTCTCTTGCACTTAAATACCCATCTAGTTCCAATTGGATATTCTCCCTTTGGTAGGTCAACCAACTCCCATACTTGTAATTTAGAGAACTGAGATAGTTCTTCTTGCATTGCTTCTACCCATGAACTTTCTTTTAAAGCCATTTGAACATTTTTAGGCTCGACTTGTGAGATAAAGCATGAATATAGACATTGATTAGGAATCCCTGTCTCTTTCATTGCAGTATACAAGCTTTGGTATTCAGAATTCTCAGACGTACTAGCTCTGGATTGATGCCTAGTTTGAACCGGAGTATTAATATCACCGATGATGTTTTCAACGGAATGATTCTTACTCGTTCTAGTTGTAGTAACTGGTTCAACCTGTATTTCATCTTCCAAATTAGTACCAATCTCTTCCAATTCAGGTACATCTTCCGTACGTGCTGAAGATATCCTTAAATGTTTCAAAGGAGTAAGTATATCATCAAACTTTGTAGAAAGATCATCAGGATCTTCTGTTTCTTGAGACTTATCCTCTGAAGGTTGTTGTGACTCACTTGTGGAAGCTTTATCTGAGTCAACATTAGTCTTAATTCCAGACTGCTTAACACTTGATGTTGAAGCGGAACCAATATTCTCATCTTCAAACAATAAATGTTCAGCTATCTCTGAATCACTGACATAGTCACTAATAGGAACTTTAAATGATGCAAAAAGATCAGAATAATCAAATTGCCAATCTAAGCCCTTATGAACATCAGGTGAGTAGCTCGTAACCTCAATATTATAAACTACCTCCAAACGTCCTGTGACTTTATTAAAGACTCTCTTGTTTGGCGAATTGGGCATATAACCTAGGAAAAATCCTTCGTCAGCCTTCTCACCAAATTTTGCTTGATGTCCAGTCTTTAATATGGTGCATGAAACTCCAAAGGGTTCAAACCCTTTTAAGTTAGGTTTCTTATTGTTCAAAAGCTCATAACAAGTCTTGTTATGTCTCTTAACCGTAAGAACTCTATTAAGAACATAACATGCTGTATTCACTGCTTCTGCCCAAAAGATGACCGGAAGCTTTGAATCAGCAAGCATTGTTCTAGCAGCTTCAATCAACGTTCTATTTTTCCTTTCAGCAACACCATTCTGTTGAGGTTCATAAGGTGCATTGAATTGATGTAATATCCCTTTGCTTAAGCAATAGATATTCAACGTTGAATTCTTGAATTCTGTTCCATTGTCACTACGAATACACTTAACTCTCTTTTTATAGACATTCTCTACTAGATCAAAGAACTCATCTAGAATTCCAGGAGTCTCATCCTTTGATCCCAAAAAGAATACCCATGAGAATCTAGAAAAATCATCTGTGACAACCAAACAGTACCATTTGCCACCTATACTTCTCTTGCTTATAGGGCCGAAGAGATCCATATGTAGCAATTCAAATGGCGAGGAGATGGAGTTTTCAGTCTTAGGTCTGTGTGGTTTCTTGTGCTGCTTTCCTTTCATGCAAGGAACACACTTATCCTCAGACTCGAAACGTTTTTGTGGTACACCTAGAACCAAACCATTTTTGGTTATATAATTCATCTTTCTCCAGTTCAGGTGTGCCATTCTCCTATGCCATAATAATGCGTCTGTTTCCGAAGCCTTGGATAATAAACATGTAGACACCATTGAAGAGTTAGGAACACCCATGTTGATAGCATAGATGTCCTTCTTCCTTGGCGCCCTCATCAATATCCATTCATCAGGAATTTTAAAACCTGGCTTCAGGACTAAGGCCTCCTTTTCATTAAAATAAACTGGGTGACCTTTATCACAGACTTGGGAAACACTCACTAAGTTGTGAGTAAGTTCTTCAACATAGTTCACATCCTCAAGAGTTAAAGTTCCATTTGAAACTTTTCCTTTTCCCGAAATTACTCCTCCTTTATCTCCTGCAAAATTTACTTTTTGCTTGAGACTCTCCTTGAAGTCCTTCAGTAGACTTCGTTCTCCTGTCATGTGTCTTGAACATCCACTGTCTACATACCACCAGCTGTCCTTGTTTACAGCATGCTCCTGCACATAACACAAAATACGATCAGTTATCAAGAGGGACCCAAGCCATTACGGTCTTGGTTTGTCCCTTATCATCAACAAACTTAAGCTCTTTAAAATAACCATCCTTCCCATCAGGAGCTTTGGTCACTTTCGAAGTAGCTTGAGTTTGTGGATGATCAACCTTAAGAGGTGAATTTGAGGAGAACCTCTTAGGCACATAATTATGAGCTCTATTATGATAATTATAATTAAACTCATGTGATCGTGAAGTAGTACCACTCTCATAATGACTATGGCCTCTACTTGAAGTTCTAAACCTCGACGGTGTCACATCCCTAGGCTTATAGACAGAATTATCACTTTGAGTATATGGCCGTTTAGGTTTAGGTGGGGAGACACTATGCTTACCTTCTCTTTTAAGAATGTTAACAGGTTTATTACCTAACTTAGGTTTGGTATCTAACCCGTCTACAGTCATACTAGAGTCGGTCTGTGTCTTTTCATCCATCACAAGCTTATGTGGTGTTTCAGGCTTTTTGTTAGGACAACACGAAGCCACGTGTCCCTTTTGATGACACTTGAAAAAAGACATCTGCTTGCGTGATTTACTCACTTTTGCTTTCTCATCCGGAGTCTTAGGCACTAAAGGTTTAAACTGTTCCTTATCAACTTTATCATTAATCTTAGCATCGTTAATCACTCCACCCGATACAAACTGTATTTTGGTGAACTGAGAAGCCTTGCCATTATCTAATGATACGTTCTTAATAACATCTTTCTGTGCCTCTGACTGTTCAGGTTTATCAGCTACTGAAATCTCAGGATTAACTTCAGTCATCTCAGAATCTTCAGGAATAGGAGTGTAATTGGCATTAAAAGGCGGGGATACATCATTGTAACCTAACCCAGTCTTGTCCTTTACACTACGTTGAGCATCTAACATTTTACCCATTTGAGATGTCCTATAGTTCTCAAGTTTACGGTTTTGCTCAATTAACCTTAAGTTAAGGTTCACTATTTCCTGATCCTTACTAGCAATCGTCTCATTTAAGTCTTTGATATTCATATAGAGACCATCTATGACAACAGATTTTTCACTTATGGTATCTCTAAGTTTTGTTCTATCCGACGCATCAGACTTAATTTTATCTTTTAAGACCTGTTTATCATCACTTAATCTACGAATATCCATAATAGCTTGATCAAGTTCAGATCTAACAGTCTTATAGGATTCCTTATCCATATTTAATTGTAATGACAAATTGCTATTTGACACAGTTAAGACACTATTCTGAGATTGTAAATCAGTAACTAAGTAACAAACATCAGCAAGATTAAGAATATCTAAACATACATTTTTCTTGTCAGTTTGTAATTCAGCCATGCGTGCCACGAATTCCTCAGGACTCATATCTGGAACTGAATCCATATATAGCACGTCATCATCACTTGCCTTCACTTCAGACTTAGGCACCTCTACTCTCTGTTCCATATCAGTGGGCATGTAGGAAACTGATCCAGCAGTTGTCTCTTCAATCTCGGCCATCAAAGCTTCCTCAGAATGAGCTTGCCAATCATAAGAGCCATCCAACTGCTTTACCACTAAGGCTTTGGAAGCAAGAGTACTTCCCGAACCTTGTTTTCCTTGTGCTTCTACTTTAGGTCTTTGGCATTCTCTAGCAAAATGACCAATACCCTGACAGTTAAAGCATCTGACCTTGGTTTTATCAAACCCTGATCTATTGCCCAACACTTTTCTACCAGTTCTCTTGAGGAAATTCTTCACCTTTCTAGATATCAACGCTAGTTGATCTTGAAGCTCCAATTCCTCAAGATAATCAGTATCTATCTGCTCATAATCCTCATCAAACAGAATAGGATCATTGATCTTTCCCTCTATGTAGTTCTCATATGATGCCACAAAGGAAGCAAGAACAGACAGTTGCTGTTCAGCAGATTTCACACTCATCGGCATCTTCTGATGCTCTTGAGGTGACTTCTCAGAATTCTTTCCCTTTGTCTCATCACCAGAGGAGGAAATAAAGCACAGATCTTCAGAAATCAGTTCTCCATTTTCACTAGTATCACCAACTAACAGTGCAGTGGTCGAACTAGATGACGCAGTCGAAAGACTTGACTTTCCATGATACAACCCAGGGTTCTGAACCTGATCAGAATCACTATCTCTTGACTTCTTGGAGAAATCATAACCTTTCAGCTTGTCAATGACTTGCTCTAAGGTCATAGTAGAATACCTAGTTTCGTTATCCTTAATCATAACACCATACATTTCCCATTTAGAAGGCAAACCCTCAAGAAACTTGTCGGTTTTAGATACTTCTTCTTCAACGATTTCATGGTATTCTAATTCACTTAGTAGATGGTAGAAACGTGTGACATAGGCATCAAGATCTTCTCCTTTTAAAGCTTTAAACATAGTAAACTGCTTTTTAAGAAGACTCCTCTTGCCAGCTCTCACCTGTGGACTTCCCTCACCTCTTTTCTCTAGAGCTTCCCAGAGCGTTCTAGCCATATGAAAAGACTTGAGTTGATGAGCAATCTCTTTAGGAAGACACATCTTTATGCATGAATGTGATTTATTTTCATTTCTGTAAGCTTCCTTCTCTTGATCACTCATGTTTGCATAGGTAAGAACCACTGTAGCATTTTGAACAGTTTGAGTAGGTGGTGTGTATCCACTCTTGATACACATCCAGATTGACAGGTCATGGAATCTACAGTAAGATTCAAATCTGTCCTTCCAATTGTAGTAATCCTCGATTCTTAACAACTTAGGTGGAACGTTTGACTTTCCCACCTCGTGGTCCATTTCGATCATTCTACTTAAGTCAGACATCTTAAAAACGTAAAATTAAACTGTTTCAGCGAATTCAGAAAACTCAACTCGCAAGACTCAGCTCAACTCGCAATCTCAGCTCGACTAGCAGAGTAAGTCGATTCGCAAGTCTCAGTTCGGATTGCTAAAAGATGTCTATTCGCAAGTGATGTCGATTCGCGAGGGATCTCGGTTCGACTCGCAAGCCTCAGTTCGACTCGCTAGTTCAACTCGGTTCGCAGGTGACGCTGGAACCCTAATCTCGACTCGCAAAACGGCTGTTAAACCCGAAAACGAATTTTTAAGGTATTTTTACGACTGAAACTTAAAATTTCGACCGTAAACAAACCCTAAAATGTCCAGAGAATGATTTTGATCGTTAGTATTGCAAGAATGCACGTAAAAACGACCCGAATCAAAAACGCAATAACACTAAAACTTATGAACACACTCGTATTTAGCCCGAAAGCTCTGATACCAGATGTAAGTCCCCTAGTTTTAGGATCGATAACTTCGTTATCTGTAGTATTAAGGTGCGGAATCCCTCAATACGGTGTTATCTTACTAACAACGAATATGTTCGTATTGCGTTTAATAAGACTTAGCTTTAAACAATGAATTGTCAAAGCCTAGTCGTTAGTTTCGGTTTTTCTCTGGGTTTGTCGAGTTCTCCGATCAGAAAGAATGCCAAAAGTTATGTTTTTCACCATGTGAAAAGCATTAAATAACCTGATCCCGGCTCGGCTCGCATGGGCCTGCGAGTTCGGTCCAACTCGCAGCTCAAGCCCAATAAAGGACTCGGCTCACCAGACTTAATCTACGCGAGTTCAGATCTCACCTCACAGCTCAACTCGTTGCGACCTGAGATCTCGACTCGCCTCGCATTAAACGTCTATTATTTATTCGTCTTTAATAATTCGTCTAACTTAGCACAATAATAATATGTTTTACGAATATCACAAACAAAACAAATATTCTTTTACAAATCCAAACCAATATACAAACATAATAATAATTACACCAGTCATATTTCAAGCTAGATCTGTTGTCACAATCTATGTCCCAACAGGCTTTATTGTATGCTCGGTAGTGTATGGATCTCTCGACGGTTCAGCACATATAAATCTATTACGCAATGACATTCACAAATACATAGTTTCATTATATATCGTTAAAATTAACCGTTAAATATACATATATATGTGATAAATTATAGAATTCCACTTGTGAGTAAGTATAATGTGTTTTGTAGGTTTGCGGGTCGCGTTTACTGCGGGTAAAAAGTCATACCCGTCACCAGCCGCGGCCTACCAACGGGTAAAAGTTCATACTCATACCCTACCAGCGGGTAAACATTTTGCGGGTTTACCCACCGATGATGAACGGATACTCACGGGTCGCGAATTTTTTCTCGCCCATTTCCATCCATATCGGAAATAAATATATACAATACCTAATTGTTTTTGGTAAAACCAAGTAACTGGAGGTAGTTGTAAAAATGTATTTATAATATGAAATTCATAATCAATGAATTGGTATCTTGATTCGTGCAAAAAGAGTAGCTTAATTGTTTAATATATTGATAACTAATTAAGAGGTTTTATCTCCAAATTTGGATAATACAAAATTTGAATTGTATATGTTTGGAAAATATTAAGATCTTAGTTACAATATTTCTTCGATGTGTTGTTTGGCATTTTATTTTATTTTATTCAATAGTTAAAAAGCAATGTGCACAGTACATTTGATGATTTTGTTTGTTGAAAATTCTATTCATTATGATATTAAAAATAATACTCCTTCCATCTCAATTTAATGTTCATCTTATTATTTTTCTTTGTGCCAAAAAGATTTTTCACTTGCAAAAAATAACTTCCCCTAACATTAAACAGTCAATTTTATGCTCATTTATAACTCGATCACAATCATCTATCACAAAAAAAAAAAAAAACTTTTGGTAAGACTTACCTTGAATATAAGAGCAAAATTGAACATTTATTCAATCAATCTTAAATCCAATAAAAAATGTAGGGTACATTAAAGTGAGACAGAGAGAGTATACACTCTATTGAAATTGACAAATACTACAAATAAAAATGTCAAACTGAACATTTATTTGATATATCTTAAAGCAAATGAAAAAAATTTAGGGGACACTTAAAGTGAGACGGAAAGAATATATACTTTATTGAAATTGATAAATACTACAAATAAAAATGTCAAATAATGGTTTGGTGGTGAAGTTTCTATACGGAGTAATAGCTTATGACTTATGTCTCCTTTAATTGATTTTTCAAAAGCTTATAGGTGTGATGTACTGTATGTTTTAATAATTAAATATTAATTAATTATTATATATGGACATGATTTTTAATTTAATTTATCATTTATGTACGTTTTTTTTTGTCCACCTTCATCTCCAAAATTTTTGGATTCAAGCATTTTATTACGGATTGAATAATTGATTTTATTTAATTGATTAAAATAAGCTTCCTAAAAATATGTAATTAGCTAAAATATGTAAGGGCATATTAGACTTTGTGCATTTTGCAATTTGCTATTTAGGTAAACAAAGATTAGATTATAGATCAATGGCTCTAATTCAAAAATCTTAACCATTTAATGGTCAAGATTAATTTATAAGTGGTTAATTTTAGTTTGTTTACCTAAATATGTCTTTCTTATAATAATTACTAGATCATAACCCGCAAGATTTGCGGACTACCTCAAGATTTTCAGACAAAGGTTTACATTATAATTTTATTTTAGTGAATAATGTTTGGATCAACATATTTTTACGGATGATATTGCATTTTGAATTAAAAGAGAGATATTTATATGTTGATAGTAACTTTAATGATACATTATTAAAAACTATTGATAATATTAAAAAGTGAACACCAGGCAACACAAAAAGATAAATGTTAGAAACGTATATGATCAACTTGATGTGTGCCATCCCAAGTTTTAACTTGTCAATATATAGAAACTATAAAGTTTGCAAGTCGTCATCATCTCAATAAGTGTTTCATAGAGACTATCATTCCATCTAATTATCGTACGATATCAATCGATACAATTATTACACGTACACATCGGGGAAAGTTAACTTTTTGTCAAAAAGATGATGCCATAGTGACTATATGTTTGTGAAACTTAAACTTGAATATGAGCCTTATTGGTGCTGCAAGTTGGGCATTTGCACTTGTTGATATGCTTAGCTTTGGCAGGTGTAGTTTTTCCACATTTTCAGCTAAGAGCATCTACGCATATATCATGGCAAATCCAAAACTCATCATTCACGTAATGGTCACCGGAAGCTCCACATGTTGATCCTTAAATTTTTAAACAATAAAAGTGAACATCGAAAACCATGTTGCTATATTTCACACTGGAATAAAGACAACCGAAAGTGCAATAAGCAGACTAAAAAGGTAACCAGAAAATAATATACCAATAAAAAAGCTAGAAGCAAGCATTATATGTTATGTTAGCTAAACTTATTCAGTTACCATTATATTCTATAATAAAATTTCCTCCAAATCAATGCGACGTCGTAGCTCCGGACCATGATATGTGTCAAATACCTAAGTATATATCAACCCCGTTTAATATGATGGGAAAAGGACCAACCTACAGAAGTGAGATGTCATATTTCACATATATAATAACAATGTCTATGAGATGCAAATAAGCAAATTTAGTTAAATAGTTATGTTTAATGCATTAAAATAAATAAAAGAAAAATAGATCATGAAGCAGAACCTCCTCTGATTGCCAACACAAGCATTTCCTAACTCTCAAATGAGAAGCTTTTTAAGCCGTATTCAAGACATGAATGAGGAAGATAAATCAACGTCAAAAAAATTAGAGTCTCGATTTGTACCTGAAGTTGTTCCCAAAGTTCCGTGCAAATTGGTATGCCTACTTCAATGTACCGAAAAGATCATAACATATTCTTAATGGTTCAACAGTGTGCCTGTCGCCAGCATTTATAAGCAATATTGTCAGTATAACCACTTTTGACTTGAAACCATTCAGGTGAATAACACAAACACTTTTGGTTCTTTCATATGAATTATCTATTTACATTTCTAATTTCAGTCTTACTTAAATCCGTTGTGGCTCAATCTCACACTGAATTATGATTGTTGGTTGGAAAATATTATATGTTTTACACAATCAACACATCCTGTTAACAATTTAACACAGTTTGGTGCCACCAAAAATATATGGAATCTACAGAGTGGGCTTTACCAGTTGTCAGTTGTCTGCATAATGATGAAAAAATGCCAAGCAGTTAAAACTAAAGATGTAAGGATGAGTATCTCTATATGTACTTGTACATGTTTGTATATGATGTTTAGTAGGAATTACATTTGCAAAAATGACGATCTCGCCGCATTTGCCGATAACTGGGTCAAGCAAACTGAAACAACTACATTCTTAACCGATAAGAATCAACTCACCTTGTGACCCTTTCTTTCTGACCATCTTTGCCTAAAGAATATCCCCTTCTTATAACCTTGATTTAATCATCCCCATTTCGAAGGTTAGGATTCACCATCATCTTAGCTGCTATTGTTTCCCACCCAAGATATATAAATTTATAGTGATGGCAATACCAAATGAACCCTATTTCATGCACTGCGATCAATAGATATCTGTAAATCATGGATCAAATAGCCAATTCTCATATCATGTCACTATAGGCAATAAACAATGCATGTAAACAACATATGCATAATAGAACATTTTCATTGAACTACTAACCTACGCAAATTCTCAAACAAAGTGTTCAAGCGCGTACACGTCTAACTCACAAAGTTTAATCTCAAATATTATCTTTTTAGTAAAATTCATACATACCTCCAACAATGACAAGACCATACAACTTTCAAGTATTAAAACAGCCATTCTGTTGTTCTTGTTTGATTCTTTGTATGTCCCACATGGTTATATAAGCAAATGGCACACAAAAGCTAAGAATTTCTTTTTGTGTACTTAATATCTAGATTTGAAGTATATCATCTGTAATCTCAATAGTTTTTTGAACAATTTTATTTTATTGTATACATAATTAGTGTGTCATTTATGATTACAAAACATAAGTATTCAATAAATATATTTTTTACTAAATTAGATTTCATGGTTTAATATTTAGGCAACTTATGACCTATAAAGCACTTCCAGTTTACTACTTATTTTCCCCTCTCCATGTACCCTTTAAGAGATATAAATACACCCCAAATCGACCCATAAAAAGTAAACTTGGATCCAACTGACCCATATGCAAATAACTGGGTCAAAGTTGCCCCTCTTTTTTATATTTCCTCCGTCCCAATTTAGTAGTCCACTACTAAAATACATACAGTTTTAGAAAAGTACATTGGTTAGTGTGTCAACCAATACGAATTAATATACACCCACTGAACACTTTCTGATTGGTCGAAATCAAAAGTGAAAAATAATAATGGGACATCTCAAAATGGAATAATGTGCAATTAAATTTGGACGGAGAGAGTATATCCTATGACCGACATGTTTCTTGAATTCTAATTAAGATATGAGTCTTTTAGTTGATAAAAGTGAAATTGTTGCATGATGTGCAAAGCACGAAACATAGTATATTCAACAACAACCACCATAGTTAGTTCATTTTTTGGACCACTCATTGAATGAACTGCATTAAAGCATAATAGAATTTGTAAACAAATATGATACCATTTGGTTGTGAATATTACCCAATTAAACAGCAAACTTGATAAGTATGCATGGGTCATCCATGTATCAAAGTGCTCTTTTTTAATGTCCTTCAAGTCCATGGTTTGGCATTTATTTTGATCCTGCAATGGAAGATCCAAGACTTGAATTAATGGTGTGAATCAGAGCTGCTCGAATGTAATGGTCGGGTGGGTTGAGTAGCTAATCAACAGGGTAATATTTGTACTATTGAAACGGGTCGGGTTGGTCAGGTTGGATTGACCAGAAACACCTTCTTGTACATTATAATTATTATGAACATCAGTTACTTACATATGACGATGTATCTAATATAAGCTCCACCTCTACCGTCTCACTTCCTGACAAAAGAAAAATGTTTCCACCTCTACACCTCATGTCATGAAATCATTTCTGTGAATAGTGATTGACCACGATACCCTCTTAATACTAAAACTAATCATCATGATTAGACAAATTATAATTTGTTTAATACAGCTGTGTAACTCAGAAAAAACCTTGAACTTCATAGAATTATGTCCTTACGGGCCTTATTTTATTCACCATGCAAGGGTTGTGCGATGCTCTTCCTCTGGTGAACAACGTTACGTATATAAAAAAGAATGATTGTGGTCAAACTCGAGCTGTAGCGAACCCAATTTCAAAAGAAGAAAAAAACACGTTCCACAATTTATAAAGATTCTTTGGCACGAAAACATTGGATCTCATACCCAACCTGGCAGCTTCTTAAGTCAAATTTAAACCTTATTCGAACTTACACTTAAATCATTATGGATGCTTTTGGCTCACTTTCAGGTTGAAATGGTTTTCGTAAACATCTTTCATAGTCAGTTAAAGTTGTGATGGTAAGTATATATAGAAAGATAAAAGCAATGCAATTTATGGGGCCAAAAGTTGTTAATAGAAACAAAATTTTAAAAAGAAAAAAAAGCAAACCTGACTAATGTGATTCAACTGCTGTTATGAGTCTTATATAGTTAAAACATAGTGGTACCAGCAATATCATCACAAAACATAACTTCTTTCGATATGAAAATCTCAGGTGATAAAAATAGAGGAACTTGTTAACATGAACATGAACTAATATTTGAAAAAATTTATGAAACCATAAGTATTTTAAAGTTAATATACTGCAAATCTCAAACCTATCTTACCTGTAACTGAACCATATAGGTCCTCAAGTATATAAGTATCATGAAAGAAACATTTTAGATCGTTTATCCCATTTTTATAATCATGCATGGCGCAGACATATACTTCAAACCCATCCCTGAACTATAAGATTCATGAACATGAACTAATATCCCATTTTTACAAAGTCCTTTTTGCCCTGATCCATAAATGAGTAGCCTGCTAACGTCACACTAAACCATCATCAAATAGAAATCAAGAGAAAAAGCTCCAATGACCGCTTTCAATAAGAAATAGAGAATACAAAACATGATTATTGAGTTCAACATCACATAAAAACAACTGTAGATACCTAACCTGCAGCCTAGAAAGATTCGTTGCACCTATATTGAACACAACTATGCGCAAATCAGAATCCCAAATTGAAAACTGAAAGTCAGACACGAATACCTTTTCCATTTTTCCACCCACCCATGAACAACCGCAAAAACCCATTTTGACCCGTAAGGTAACCCACATGACCTGGCTTTTTTTACACATTGAACTACCGTTACCAAATAATTATACATACCTTCGCCACGAACAAGGCAAGAACTCCTCTTTTAGTCGTAGAAAAATAAAATTAACAGTTCTACCTTAGCAATTGTGGCAAGATGACGCTTACATTTCCACTTACAAAAGAAATAAGAAATCTGAGTAAATGAGCGAACCACTTTAATGAGTTAACTGACTTGAAAAATGAATTTAAACAATAGCACATATCACATGTTATGGTCAGTTGGTCACTGGTCAGTATACTTTGAGGGCATACAAACAAAGAAATTCATTATCAATATTGTTGTAGTAACAAAGAAAGAAAAACTATAAGCTTACTTAACACATAAAGTAAATATCACCACTTCACATTTAGTAGGTGAAAAATAAACAACTGAACATTATGGAGTAGGATATGATATAGATAATGTTACCTCTATGTTAGCATTGAAAATTAGGGGGTAAGATATAGAGATTCACATTGACTCGATCAGTTGTTGTCATTGCAATTAGCATGAATCAATTAACCTGGTAACACAAACTTGTTCCTTAAAAGTTGACTTAATTTTCAAATAAGTGATGATATAGAATTATTGGACATTCATAGTTTTTAAGCCTCAATTATCAAATGGAGATTATTAATGGATGATATATGCTGACCATATTAATGCATAACGACCGCCGTAGTTTTGAATACGTAATACTTCCAATAGTTTGTTGATTTGCTACCTAAGTTCAAACTCATTGAAGATTACCTGTTAACATGATTAAGAGTGAAATCGAAACACAACCAGTATTGTGTGAAACCTTCTAAGCTACACCAACATTAAGCTACCTAAAAAGTAAATAACCAAGATAAAGTGTACCTCTATGAATGTTGAGATACTGATGAATAAACACTCTCTGATGTAGCTCTCTACAGTTTCATCTGGAGTATTATAACCACTGAAAGTTGAGGTACTGTTGAACACTTCAGAGCATCACCCCCTTCTCACGCGAAAGCAGGTTGCGTGTTTTGAATACGTAATACTTCCAATAGTTTGTTGATTTGCTACCTAAGTTCAAACTCATTGAAGATTACCTGTTAACATGATTAAGAGTGAAATCGAAACACAACCAGTATTGTGTGAAACCTTCTAAGCTACACCAACATTAAGCTACCTAAAAAGTAAATAACCAAGATAAAGTGTACCTCTATGAATGTTGAGATACTGATGAATAAACACTCTCTGATGTAGCTCTCTACAGTTTCATCTGGAGTATTATAACCACTGAAAGTTGAGGTACTGTTGAACACTTCAGAGCATCACCCCCTTCTCACGCGAAAGCAGGTTGCGTGTTTTGAATACGTAATACTTCCAATAGTTTGTTGATTTGCTACCTAAGTTCAAACTCATTGAAGATTACATGTTAACATGATTAAGAGTGAAATCGAAACACAACCACAGTCACTCACTCACAGCATTTATTCTTACAAAACAAACAAAGAGTCTTTAAAAAACAATTAGTAGGCATACATATATACATTAGCTTCTTGGGCTTAGCTTACAATTAGCTTTCAACACGCACGTCCAAGTTAAATTGAGAATAAACTGCTTTATATTATAATAATAATACGATGGCATACAATTCTAATATTCCGCATAAATGGGCAGGTAGGAGTCAAGAGGGTAGCATCACTCCCTTATCACGCGAAAGTAGGTTGCGAATTAATTGTTTTCAATACGTATTACTTCCAATAGTTTTTGATTTGCTACATCGGTTCAAACTCAATGAAGGTTACCTGTTAACATGATTAAGAGTGAAATCGAAACACAACCACAGTCACTCACTCACAGCATTTATTCTTACAAAACAAACAAAGAGTCTTTAAAAACAATTAGTAGGCATACATATATACATTAGCTTTTTGGACTCAGCTTACAGTTAGCCTTCAACACACACGTCCAAATTAAAGGAGGAACAAACTGCTTTATATAATAATAATAATAATACGATGGCATACAATTCTAATATTCCACATAAATGGGCAGGTAGGATATTAACACAACTAATATTTTTAAGTGTGGGTCAAGAGGGTATCAATCTTTGTTGTCTCCATTTAAGACCTGTAGGTATTCTTGTGTCATAATCATGTGTATTAAACACACATCCAAAAATTTGAACGTTTGTCAATTCGATTATGTTGATTCTTTCACCTTTTCAGGCTTAGCAACAGCAATCTTAACATCTACTACAAACTTTCTTTATTAGCAAGTGTGACCCATCAATTATCTGTCTTTTCGATTAATTCCGTTAGGTCACAAAATGTTAAGATTACTACTTCCGTTTGCTAATGACTGGATGTGATTTCGATTTCTTCTTGAATTCCAATTCCAATTAGCCTTTAATCCAACAAAAGCATCACAAGAATTCAACTCCTACAAGAGTGGAGAGACAAGTACCTGTGTTACAATCGACTACGGGTGATTACGATCGTCCGACGCTGCGGTTGACTGATTCTTCCATCCGTTGCTCTTCCGCTGCCACCTCCCCCGTTTCAAGCTCCTGTTGATCGGAAGTTCCCCCTACCGCCGCCGTCGCACGTGGCTGCTATTCAAGAGCAATTGTAGAAATTGTTAGGTTTTATGCAGAAATTGAGTCGATTAATTGGATGACATGGAGAAGAATTGATTAACAAATTTTAATTGGGATTGATTGGTTTGCTTGGTTTTTGTGTGGGGGGATTGGTCATCGGTTTTTTGTCTCCTAGCATTGGTGGATCAGTTTGAAATAAAAGGGAAGGGAGGGGATGTTGAGTTGAGGGTAAATTTGGAACAAATTAGGGGGAAAAATGCTAAGATTAATTAATCATTTTGTTAATGATAATCAAAGGTTAAGATTATACTAACTAATTCAATGTAAGGTGGGGATTAATTTAAAAGGGTTAGGTAAGAAGGTGATTAGCTAATATAGTCTCTCCTATATAAGATAAGAGAGAAGAGATAAGAGAGATATGAATCATGTACTTCATGTTGTAGACTATAGTAATGTATATGTGTATAATTTACAATTTCTTGAATTATATATTGTGCATATATATAATATATAAGTTGCTATTATTTTGTTTGTATAACTTAATATACTAGATTATAACCCGCAAATTCGCAGGCTACCACATGATTTTACTACAAAAGTTACATTAGTATTTTAAAATATATATATAGAAAATTGTGTATCTATTAATAAGTGTGTTTTAAGCTTATACAATATGATAAAGTCGGAGTTATCGAAACGTGTCCTTTTTAGTTAATAATATTACCTTACATATCGTAGAAGTCCACGATAGTAAATTAATCGATAAATATTACATATTTCCTCTATTTTTTTGATAAAAGTTTGAAACTTACATTGAAGTACCCTCTCATAAAAAATCATCATCTTTAAAACAAATTTTTATGTTCCAAAACAATGAGAAAAACCAACACTATATTGTAACTAAAAGTGAGATTTTATTTCTAGATATATATCATATTTAAATGTTTTATAATTAAAGTAGGTAAAGTAATATAATCGAAATGAGATAACATTGTTGTATTAATTATGAATATGAATCATGTACTTCATGTTGTAGACTATTGTGACACCCGTCAAATTAGGACTAGTGATTAGTGCATAATCCTCTTTAATACATGTAATTAGTTCTATGTTAAGCTAATTAATGTATCAATTAATATATATTGTTGAATATATATCTCTATGCGATTTGATTTAAATCGTACACATTTCAAATCGAATGTAATCCGATTCAATTAATACGGACGTTGGTGAACAGACTTATTAAATAATATAACGTTATTTAATAACACTATTTTATCATAAATATTATTTTGATAATATTTCGTAATTATTTCGTATCGTATAATTAACGTTTGCACGACAATAATAAACGAACGCGCAATTAATCGAAACGAACCAAAGTTATATTTTATAACTCATTAATAAGTATTTTGATTAAAATACTTCAAGTAAATATCAAATAATTATTCGTATTTTAAAACGTACATTTAAACGCGCATAAAGATATTTAAACGTTTAAACGACCGGGGAAACGAACACCGCACAGAGCGCAAATACGGGAGACTAAAAATTGAGCCAACCACACATGGGTGGGGCCCATGTGGGCCGGCTCCCTACCACCACCCAACACCCCACCTCTTTCTCTCTTTCTCATTTCACAACAAACACACACACATCTCATTCTCTCTCTCTCTCTCTTCCCCAACACCACCACCTAAAACCACCACCACCACAAATCACTATAAAACTACCATTAAAATACCTCGAATCACCTTGCTCATTTGGAGAAAAACAATCACGGAGTCACGAGCTACATAACCATCTTTTCGGATTTCGCTCGCAACAACTCGTAAGAATCCTGACACTTTCGAAAACTCTTAGATTTTGATTATTTTTACTTGTATGTTGTTGATCTAAGCTTGAAATGTCCAAATAAGTGTTTAAAAATCATTTTCGGAACGTTGTCGGAAAGTTTGCGGTTTTGTTCATTTTATGAAATCGACACCTAAAACGACCCTCGACACAAACCAATAATTTTTACGAACTCTAGTAACCATCTTAAAACTTGTGTAAAAGTTTCGGACCAAACCAAAGTCGTTTAACCCCTTTTTCGACACATCGAAACCTGATCAGCGTGTTATGTCGCAGAGGCTCTGAGCCATCTGCGACACAAGCCTCAATGTCGCAAAAGAATTTCGATGTCGCACGATGCGACACAAAGCCTTATGTCGCACTAAACCCAGAAGTCGCATATAGCGACATTGACCCTTATGTCGCCTTACCAAACAGCGTCGCATACTGCGACACAACACCTTATGTCGCATTAAATTGCGGATGTCACACATAGCGACACAAAGACCCATGTCGCAGCCATGACCTGCGACACAACAGTCTATGTCGCACCTAGTGTCGCATAAGACAGAACCTAGAAAACTCAGATTTTTACTAAGTGTCAAGACTTGAAATTTTATCACTTAACGATGATCGAATTCAAATTTTAAATGCGTTTTTCACTAAAACAATATAGTAGAAATAAAAAAATTTTCTAGCTGACATGGCATCTCGACCCCAGCCAGGGGCTCTGCCCCTTGGATCCCGCCAGGGGTTGCCACCCCTGGAACCCCGCTAACCAGGGGCGCTGCCCCCGGACCCCCGTTACCTAAAGTTGTAAATACTTTATGAGTATAACACTTCAACATCATATTAATAATACTTTAGAATTATTATTTCCAACAATCACCAACGGGCCGTACACGTTTTCAAAACTCAAGTTAATCAACCGAATCGTAGTCATTTGGACAAGTTAATCAACCAAATCGTAGTCATTTGGACAAGTTAAATAACCAAATCGGAGTCATTTGGACATTCTAGTTGGATGAACAACTACATAGGTGATCTTTTTAGATACTTACTCACGTTTATAACCATCGAGCGTCTTGGACGCCCACAGGTTACAAGTCTTCGGACATCACTGCTTGACTAATCAACTCACGTTTATTTAGATAAACACTCAAGACTCAGGTGAGTCTCATGGCCCATCGTTTACTGTTTTCTCAGGGGTGTGATATATTGCTCGATTTATTTACAATATGAACGCAAGTACGAAACTAAACTGATACTACATGAGTTTTCACAACTAATCATTTTAAAGTCCTCCACAACATAGTTTGGTAATACTGCTGTAGCGTGAATATTAGTGTATGGTACCATATAGGATTGAAAGTCCTCGTTCGGGTTAGCATGCACTAACTGGGTAAACGGACGCATTAATATTTGTTCAGGAGAGTGTAGATTAGGCACTCGTAGGAGGCACCTCGATCGGAATCCTTAAATGTGGATCTGACAACTCAAGTTAAGCTCAGACTATGTGCTCATGGCTGTATACTCTCTTTTATTTTGTTGTTGCAATTTAATTTCAATTACAAATCTTGCGGTTCATAGAGTATGTTTTGACATACAAACCTGTGAGCTCACCAGCGTTTCGCTGACCATTTTTAGCATATATCACAGGTACTCGGCAGTAGGTTGGACTGCCCATCAGGATTCATTAGCTCGAGTCAGCATTCAATCAATTAGAGATTTAATTGCATTATTATATTTTGTATAAAATAATTATGTAATGTAAATCTCTCAATTCAGAAACTGAGCTAATGTAAACTATACTTTTGATGTAACTTTGGTTTAATCAATACAAATGTAAAACGACACATATAGTGGTCGTTCATTATATCTTTGTGCTGTGATTACCGTATTTGGTCGGGCCCCAACCCGAACCGCTTCCGCATCATAATTTGGGGGTGCGACAACTATAGTAATGTACATGTGTATTATTTATAATTTCTTGAATTATATGTTGTGCATATATATAATATATAAGTTGCTATTATTTTGTTTGTGTAACTTAATATATTTAATATGTATTCTAAATTTTTTTTATACATGGCAATAAAATTCCGGAAAAATAAAGGCATATAAAAAATTTAGTTGCATATTTTTTTGTTATAAAAATTATAATTAAACTAATATAATTGGAATTATAGTTTGTTATATATATTTAGTATAAAATCATTTTAGATCCTAAAATGTTGGAGATGGTAGTTGTGGTCAATGGCTAAGAAAAAGAATTAATTATTTAATAATTAGCAATTAAACATGTGTAAGTAGACTTAATGGAGAAGGGTATTTTCATCTTTGCTCCAATACATATCTGGTATTTAGGTAATCACAATCAAAAAATTTGATCAATGGTTGAAAATTTAAAAGGCTTAAGTATTGAATGGACCAGATTAACTAGTGTAATACCTGGGCAATGCCCCGGGAATACTGTTTTTAGTACATTATACTTGTTACGTGATTGTTTTTTATAAACATCAACCAATATAGTATTTTGAAAAGATATCAAAAAAAGAAAAATATAACTATAATGAGTAATCAAGTACATAAAATTTTCACTAATATATTGTTATGACTTGTAAGTGACAAATTCAAAGACTACATAAAATTGATTCATATTGCATGCATAATTCAAGTATACCATTAACATCACGATTTGTCATTTTTACATGCATACACAAATAATGTGCTCTATAGGCCAAAGACATAAGAGTGCTTCTAAGTAGAGCGATGTGCATCGAACATGTGTCATAGGCTCAACTTTTGTTCCATCATAAACATCTTCTGTGAAGCAAATGCGCTTAACCTACATGAAAAAGCGGGTACCGGTAAGTGAAAGTAAAGTGTAATAAAGATGGAAATCGAAAGTCGATAACAGATATAGTAATTTATGAAATTTCATTAATTAAATTAAACAGACACAACGACTAAAGTTTATTTGGTATTCTAATATACTTGACCACTTGGGTACCATATATCTGAAATAATCAATATGGCCAATATAACTTAATCATGTGGATGTAGAATGGCATACACCAAGTACAGCTAGTTGTTTTCTAGTGTACAAAAGATACAATAAATGGTGAGCTTTTACAATGCCCCTATCTAATATGATAACTAATTACTTTTGAGGCTGAAGTGCTATGCTGAATGAGTTCAATTTCAATACAAAAATAGATAGGAATGCACTACAAAGTGTGCTAACCAATTAAAACTTGTAGTTGGTGCAACAGTAAGTTTAAAAGCATTATTGTACACTTTTCATAAAAGTTTAGGTGAAGTGGATTCTCAAGTGTAGATCAGTGACGTCAGGGAATCAAAAAATATGAATGCCACAAATTAATCATGAAAAGTACCTAATAGGAAATTAAGAATCGTAAAGCATGTTAACTTACAATTTAATAGTAGTTAGTCAGACTGTTTTGGTGATCCATCATGCCATCCTTCTTGTAGAGACTGTCATTGGGGTTTTTGATTGCCATATAGAACCCATGAATACTAAGTACCCGGGAGTAGTTTGTAGAAAAATATGAAAAAAGTTGTTTTTTGCCTTATTAAAATGGGCGAGCTTCGTAAGCTTACAACAGCTTGTTAAAGAAATTATGACTGGAGTTCAGAACTATGACTGGTAATTGTGATATGCTTTCAGCATCTATTAAGTGATCATTGGTGAAACGTAAACCATCAAAGAATTAGAATCAAATGATCGTAACACCTGCACACCAAAACACAATTGCCAGTCATGTATACTGGAACAATCTATAATGTCCTTCTAAGCATTTTCACAAGAACAAACTTACCTCCCATTCTGATGTTTATAGTGTCTGTTAATATATCCATGTCAATTAACATCTGAAAAATAGAATGATCCATTCAACTACCATAATAGAAGCAATCGAAATGTTGAACCTCCAGAGTTTAAATTTTTGAGTAAGAACACGTGCTTCCACATTGTATAATCGTTACGACCTACTTGTGAGCGCTACAGTATAGACATGATATTACCACCTATAAGTTGGAGTTGAGGTACATCAAACATGGTTGACCCATCTAAGTTATTCATCAATTATAATAAACACTTGGAATCCAGATAGAAACTTAAGCGTAGAAGACAATAGTGAAATAAATGAGAGTAAACCTGTATGTTGTGTTGTAGTTTCAGGAATAGCCACTAATTGCCGATGTTTATTGCTGCAACCACTTACAATACTGGAATTATCCTTATTGAATGTCTATAAATCAATATGTAGATCTTCATTCCTCGGTTGCTTTAATGAATCTTCAGTTTGAGTGATCATTTCTTTCAACTTCTACCTTGGTCAAAATGCTTCCTCCCTGACAGTATTTCTAACCTTTTCATCTTTCTTAATCTTTCTCCTTGAAAAAAAAAATTTAAAAAAGGTCGCAAATATAATTCTAAAATAAATTGCACCTATTTGTAGAATACGACAAAAAAAAATCTTGAAAATTATCATGAAAATTTGTGTGGCCTGTTACATATTGCTGAAGCAACTACTACATTACTAACAATATCTATTGGAGTAGGCCCAACAAAATTTGAGATATAAATGATCAATCTGTAGCTAAAAACAGAAAGAAAATTAGATAATATAGCACCTGACACCGATTTATTGAGACCGGCTTCCTCCATTAGAAACGTACAAGAATACAAGTTAGGAATGCAAAAGATTTCAGCTCTTGTAGTTTAAATTCTTTGCCCCCAAAACAAATGCAAATGATACATGTAAAAATATAAATCAATTTTATAAGAACAAATGAATGATTAAACATAGATTAAGCGCCCAAACAAAGTAAACATACAACAAACATTGATAATAAGATTAAATATGATTACTAACCTAGTGACATTAATTTTACCATGGCAGGGGTTTCAAAACCATTAACATGCACCCCCATATAACTTATAGATAGCTCTCCTTATGTTGTTACAAAATACACCTCTGATTTCCCAATTACCAAACATCAAAGTGAACCCGCAAATTATGTACTGAATTTGACAAATAAAACTTTTGAATGCCTGGTGCCTTAGTAATCCGTAACAAACACATGCTTCAGGAGATTGTGAATGAAACCCGCAAATTAAGCCTTCAAACCTGCAATAAACCTGGCAATCCATAAAGAAACATAGTCACAAGGAGAGATACAGATACATTGAAGTGAACATATGTTGAAAAATACAAATATAGCAGTGAATTAGTGACTTAGGCCGTATCTAATGGAAGCCATATTTGAGGCTAGAAATTTAGGGTTTATATGGATGTAACTAAATTTTAGCAGAGTGATGAACAGTGAGGAATAACAGCGATTTACCATAGGTTGAATCGGAGAGCGACGGTTTCAGGACACATAGGAGAGGGAATCACGGTTTACTTGAGAAGTTGAGATTAATAATCGTTATGGGTAATAGGGAGGAAGTTATTTGAGAAACTGAAGGAAGTTACTTAGAGTTTAAAAAACTGTTCATGATACATTAAACGGATGGGATTAAAAGTCAAATGACTTTAGACGGCTAGGATTACAAGTCAACCTGACTTGCCTGGAACCATATATAGTTAGAATTTAGAAAGAATTAGACTTAGAAAGTTTGGGTAAGGTTCAGAGGAGAAGGTATTATTTGAGGAGAAGGAGGAGAAGAATTTTCAAATTTTCATTTTTACCCCCTCCATATTTTTAATAGTGTACACTACTCCCTCCTACTTTCTTCCTACCTACCCCTCCCCTCCACCACCCACCACCACTAGCTGCTGCCACCCGCCGCCAACCGCCGCCGCCGCCACCCGTCGCCGCCGCCACCCGCCACATGTCGTCGGAAAAAAAAAATTTCAATTTTTTTTTAATTTTTTTTTTTTAAAAAATTAAAATTTTTTTTTCATAATTTTTTTTTCCAATTTTTTTTACATATTATCACTTTGTACTGCATTTTATTATTTTTATTGCATTTTGTATATATGTTTAGTAGATATTGTTCGTTTTTACTGCATTATTTATACACCTCAATCTTATATATATTGTTTGTTTTTTACTACATTTTAAGTTATACATAATATATTTTTTACTGCATTTTGTTAAAATTACACTGCATTTTATTATTATTCACTGCATTTTGCATATATTTCATATATTACATATTGTTTATTTTTTACTACATTTTATATTATACATATGATCCATTTTTACTGCATTTTGTATGAAAGTATAATACATACTACTGTTTTTACTGCATTTTGCATATATTTATTTAGTACACATTGTTCGTTTTACTGCATTTTATATTATATATAATCTATTTGTACCGCATTTTATTTTTTATTGCATTTTGTTATTTTCACTACATTTTATATTATACATAATCTATTTGTACTGCATTTTGTTATTTTTGCTGCATTTTTCATATATTTCATTCATTATATATTGTTTGTTATTCACTGCATTTTGTATTTT
Source organism: Helichrysum umbraculigerum (assembly GCA_949592205.1). Classification (NCBI taxonomy): domain Eukaryota; kingdom Viridiplantae; phylum Streptophyta; class Magnoliopsida; order Asterales; family Asteraceae; genus Helichrysum; species Helichrysum umbraculigerum. The sequence continues at coordinate 156,639,669 of CATIUR010000003.1, read as the reverse complement.
ACATATTATCTATTTGTATTGCATTTTGTATTAAAGTATAATACATATTGTTGTTTTTATTGCATTTTGCATATACATCATTTAGGACATATTGTTCTCTTTTTACTGCATTTTAGATTATATATATTATCCATTTGTACGGTATTTTGTTGACGTTGGGTATAGAAGATGAGGTAAAATATATACAAGTTTTAGTTAATTAACAATAATATACAAAATGCAGTGGAAAAAACGTATAGTTTTATTAAAAATGCAGTAGGAAAAGGAATACTATATCTAATAAAAAATTTATGGGAAAAAAAATTTGAAAAAAAAAAATTTTGAAAAAAAAAAATTTTGAAAAAAAAAAATTTTTGAAAAATTTTTTTTTTTTGAAAAAAGAAAATTTTGAAATTTTTTTTTTCCGGCGACCGGAATCCGGCGGCGACTGACGGCGGTCGGCGGCAGTCAGATGGTGGCAGCAAGTGGTGGGGTGGTGGTAGGTGGGGTTGGAGGAAGAAGAAGGTAGGAGGGGGAGGAAAATAAAGTGGAAGGGTTAACATGTAAAAGTCTAAATAGTGGAAGGGGTGTGGAGTGAAAATTAATGTTATGTTTTTTTTTTGTTAACTAATACCCTTATTTTTTAAAGTAATTACAAAATTGCCACCCCTTTTAACCATTGATCCAACCCAAAAGATGATCCAATGGCTACAAATAAAACTTCTCCTCCTTCTCCTCATATGACCCCTTCCCCTATGATCCCCAATCAGAAAGTTTACCTAATAATGTATTTCTTTATATATATATATATATATATATATATATATATATATATATATATATATATAGTACCAGGTTCAAATGAGAAGACTAATTTTCGTGAGAACGTGAGAAACACATTAAAATCACTTTTTAACCATTCAAAATATGTTTTTTTTACAAAATTTTCTTCGTAGCTTATTCTTTAAATAACTTTTAGAAGTTATTTTTCAAATAAAATTTTTTTCGACGTTTTACTATTTATTTAATTATTTTTTGTTAAATTTTTTATTCATAATAATCACATTTTATAACTTGATAATCACATGAATAATATGTGATTATCATGCCATATTTTGTGATTATCTTGAACACATGATAATCACATTATAATAGAGAATAATCACATGTGATTATAATGTTATATTTTGTGATTATCTTAAATAATCACAACAGCAACGACTGTAAAATAAGTTCGAAAAAAAAAGTTAATATTTTTTATTTATATTTATATTATAGCTTTCAAAAGTTATTTTAATAGTAATCATTGAAAAAGTTTTATAGAAAAATGTGTTTCGAATAGTTAAAAAGTAATATATATATATATATATATATATATATATATATATATATATATATATATATATATATATATATATATATATAGTAGATTGAATTAATTTTAAACTTGTTTCACTTAATTTAATTTATTTATCTGACCATTCATTAAATAAATTTAAGAATATATTACATTCTGGCGTATACATGTTTTTTTAACAAAAGTGTAAACTTTTATTAGCACAATAATAATTGGTTAATAGTTGTACCATTTGTGGGGTTTTTTTTTATTTGGTTAGATTTATATAAATACTAGTAAATCTTCGGGGTTGTGTGATGCACAACCCACGCCCATTACTGTTAACTTTAAATTTTTCAATGTTACGTATATATTATTTTTGAAGCGTGGTGCTTAACAGACACAAAAAAGCAAACTTTTATATGGATACAAACATTTGATGCAAACGTGTCTGAAATGAATCATTATATGAGGAATAAATAGAGACCATTAATTTAACTCATTGGTGGCTTTTTCATCAAAATAATAATAATAATAATATTTTCATGTTTAATTAACATGTCATATAATAATAAGTAAAATAACTAACAAGAAAGTTATGCTATTTAAATATGAAATGAGATTTTCAAAAGTTTAATGACTCTGAGTGTATGCATATTGAGACAGTTTTTTGTGATAAGGCACATTATGAGCATAATCAGTACGAAATAAACTTTTAGTAGGCGTTAACAAATATAACTATTGTAGCTCATATCGCCATTATAAAATATATTTTAAAATTCTTAATGTCTCGTTGTTAGTAAGAAAATATTACACTAAGATAATTCCAAATGTATGGGATATATAACAATTTCAAAAATATCAAAACTCGAGAACTTTTAATAGAAACATCTTATTATCATAAAATCTTTATATATCACTCTAAATATACGTGTTTTCGAATGGTGCTCAATATCCTAAACATAGTAGCAACCTAGTTTACAAGTTTAAAATAATTTCACTGCACATAAAGATACGGAAAAGAACATAAATTGTTACCAAAAATATCAGCAAGTTATAAACCATGATATCTTGAAACGTTAAAGAGAAATCGAGCTTGACATTACATAAAATTTCTTTTTAAAAAGTGACAAATATAATTTTTAGTTAAATGTAATATACTAAAAAGATTGAAAATAGAAAATTAGTGACTTTCAAAGTGAACTCAAGAATGAGAAATTATAAATGATATGTTGCTTACATATATAAACAACAACCCAAATATGAAATTATAAATGATAAAATCAAAGTGAACTCAAGAATGAGAAATTTATATAAACAAATCAAATCTAAACATGAAAGGAAATAGATACCACATGCTCAAAACGAAATACTACTAAACAATCAAAACCTTGTTAAATGCCAAACATGAATATCAAAAGATTGAACGATTAAAATGTGCATGTAAATAAAAAGGATGACGAGTGTAAAGAATTAGATGAATATAGAGAGAAGAAAATATGGCATGTAAAAAAATCCTGTTAATGATTTAGAGTACAATTTTGGAAAATTTTAAATGAGGTGTCATGTTTTAAGAGATGATTAGTGTTCCACTAATATGAAAATGTAAGCAACATATCATCTTCTAATCTAATTCTTCTAATGAGGTTACGTGTTCACTTTTAAACATGTTTACGTTTCCACTTTTGAACAAGTTTAGGTCTTCTTTATATATTAACCAAAAGAAGATTACTTCATTCGTGATATTGTGTTTTCATTCAAGTTTTGAAGATCGTGTAGTTTTAACAACTTCGGGTCATGGTAAGTAAGTGCTACTTCAAGTCATTTTATGTTTGAGTTGTTGTACGTAGACATTTTTATACATCTTATTTAATTTAATCTCTTAACAGTGTTTCTATCTTATTAATTGTGTGTGTGGGTATAATTATGGAGATCAAAATATGATAAACTATTGTAGGAAGTAGCTTGCTGTATTATACGGAGTAGTTTTTAACATAAAATGGATTATATTATCTTTACTCCCTTATTATGCGCGCATTTTGAATTTTATCCTTAGTTAAAACCTTACAAATAAAATATCGGAAATATATCTCTCCTATATATAAAAGAAGGTTTAAGTAATGAGGTGTCAACTTTTTACCGAATGTGTCTGACATGGCAGGATCACAGGCTCTCATTTCCCTTTTTCTCAGGGCCCTCCTTCGACAGTTACCAGACTAAAAAACTAACCCACGTTATGCATTCCTCATTTCCTCCTGTAACCTCTTACTTTCTTTCTATGAGAAAAAAATATCCCCATCATATTATCTGGATTGTTCATCTCTTAATCATTGATGACGGTAAATTAACAACCTAATTATTCTCTATATGTGCAATCGCAGTCCACACAGATCAAGTTCAGCGGCCAATGGTATCATCACTGCCCTCTCGTCTCAAATGGAAGTTATTTATCATCCATATATGTTTTTTAATTGATTAATTGCATCTCTTATAGGAATTGCATCCCCTTTGAATTGACTTTTCATTGTTAATATGTTGAAATTAGGCTCAAAGGCCTGTCATATGTTTAACCAATTTATATGTTACTTCTGCACACTAAGTGTTTGTGTTTATGCCTCAATGAATTTTACTTACAATTATTTACCATTTTTTTACATGTCGAACGGATGACATCTGGGATAAGCCTACGAGGTTCTCTATATTGATTCAATAATTATGCTTGATTGTACTTTAATACTCCGTATTTTTTTTTTTTCATTTGACTTTATGGTTATGTTAATTCTTCTTATTTAGTAGCCTACTGTGTTTTACTTTCCTTGAACTTAACATAATTTTCATCTTCATTAGGTTTTCAAATTAACAAACAATAACACAAGGGTCAGCCATGGTTCACCAAACTACAACCATGGGCATCTATTGCAATCCAGGTAAATAATTTTTGATAAGTGTTTACTTGCTTGTAATATCTATGACACTTAAACTGTTTCAACCATGCTTTGCAATTATGACTGACTTTTATTGGATACGATTTCCCAAATTACTAATCGAACTAATGATGATGATTTTGGTGTTTACCAGTTCGTGCCATTTATAGGGCTGAAACGAAGAATTTCTTGGCTTTACGGTAACTCAAAGTTTTTTGTTTGCTAAGAGTCAGATCCTTTAACGTCTACTTCTTACTTTTCTCGGTTTTTAGGGATTTTTGTATTAATTTAAATGTATTTACTTCATGTAATAATGTATTTTCAGTGGACTCGGTGACGAAATACTGAAGTAATGGTGGTTTGGATAGTGCCATGTGGCTGTCGATGAAGATCTGTGTGAGGCAAAGTTGTTTGGGAAGATGTGACTCTCTATTTTATGCGTGATGTTTGGTAATATGGCATTTTACTTTCTTTATTAGTGAGTTTGTTCAATGATTAATATATATGATAGATATTAGACATCATATTTTTCTGAACTAATTCAAATCTTTTGTTTTATAATGATGTACAGTTGGTTATTAACTTTTTGTTTTTTTTTTTTTTTTTTTTTTTTTTTTTTTTGTTATGTTAATATCACATAATACATAGCTATTATAGCCTTAACTAATGTATCAATTACTCATGATCCTTGAGATAATGCACAAAATTTTTTTTACTTTACAGTTATGACATAAGGAATGCATGTATATTATATTACTGAGTACTTTATTTGATGCATGGCTATTTCATAATTGATTTGTTGTTATATAATCTTGCTCAATTATATGGTTAATTAGATACTTGTGACGTTATTTTAACACTATGCAGACTACTTGCACAGGCAAAGTAGCTACAGAGCAGAACTAATACTCAGTCTCATGTACCTGTTGATTACTGATGGAGCTTTCATTATATCCGTATATATAAACACACATATTAGTTGACTTCTCGTATTTGACACTTCACAGTTCCATTTTTTTGTTAAAGTTTCAGGTTTTACCCTTGATAGTTCCATTTTTGCCAACTCTTTTAACGTGTAGGCCTGAAGATTTAATCATCCTCCGAGACGAAGTAGATGGGTTGACCATTGTAATGAATCACAGCGGGATGAGATGGGATGTTAAGTTGTAGGATCATGAAGATGGACCCTTTGTCCCCAACAACTTTCTTCTCGCCTCAAAACAAAAATGGATTGGCAGCAAAAGCCACATTACATCGAGTGAGTGATATATTAAGTGGTCTATCATTATTTTAGTCAACACAAGTAGTTTTCATATAATGACATTAGTAAAACCAGATATCGAAAAGAGGAAAAGGAAGATTTTCTTTCGTTGATAGTTTCTATTTAATTGGTGAACGTGACATGCTAGCTTATTTGCTGCCCTCATATTAGTTTTTATCTTTTAATTACTACATCATGTTAGCCAGACTCCGACTATTGTTAGAAGTTTTTTCGTTTAGCATATTTTTAGAGTTTATACGTGTATGTATAATCTAGCATTACCTTGCTGATTCCGCAAGCTGGAACTTGCAGGTGCATTCTGTGAAGATGGATCCATGGGTTGTTTCTGACGTTGTACGTCCCAATTTAGAATGGATAAGCTTTCTTGATAATATACACATTGTGCTTGTGGAAACATACTTAGCCAAAGATGTTCCATTTGATTGTGTAAGTGTCACACCTCCGTATATGCAAGGTTCTTAAACATAATACAATGATTTGATGGGAGAATATATTATTTTATACAATGTATCATTGAACATGATTTTTTTTTTTCAGTCAAGTTTTTCTTCAAATGCTTGGGTTTTATGATATTTGATATATAAATGCGTATTGGACAATTGATATATTGTAGGAACCAAGCGGAAGCATTAAAAATCAAGTTCAATGAGACAAACGAGTGTGCAGAACTTGAGTGAAACACAAACATTCAATGAGACAAAGATTGGGAACTTGAGTTTTGACAAAAATGACCACTTATCCGTATAGTCTTTATAGCTGCCACAAGTATTCGAGCAGCTTCTTTTGGGATTTCCTCACATAGCCACTTTGAAGTGAAACGTATTGCTGAAAATATTGTGCAGAGGCAATGGCAACACAAAACATGATTGTGATTCGAGGCAATCAAGGTTACTGCATGATGATGCAAAGAACTGTAGGTGGGCACTCTTCTTTACCTGCAATATAAGTGAAATTTACTTTCAGTACATATGAGAGGTGATAAAATGGGTGGGTTGTGAGAGTTAGGTGACTAGCCAAACCAGGTTGTGTTAAAATGGATTGGCTATGGTTCGGTAGCTTACAAATATCTTATTAAGCATTTTATTTTGAAAAACATAAGACTTTATATGTCAAATATGATCATTATGATAAATTTTAACTTCCCTTCACATAGAGATTGCGGAGGTTAATGGGTCCAAATAAGCATGTATAACCTCAATTAAACATTCGTAGTCATATTGTTGTTGGTTACATACTGATAAGATACAGATTGGATGACTGACTCATTTTCAGATTACAATTTATAAAAGGATGGTGAATGGTGGGTTCAATTTAGGGTTAACCGATTTCAAAGGTTTTTTAATTTCTAGGGTTAACTGATTTCAAAATATGGTGAATGACAGGTTCAATTTGGTTATTGCAAGTTAATGTTAGGCCTTCTAAGCTTATTTTGTTTCTAGAGTTCTATTTATTATTTTTCATTTTGATGTAACACAGCAGCTAAAAATATACAAAGGCCTCGGAGATTATACAAAAATGACTGTCAACCTGTTTGACCCGTCCCCTTTCAGATTTGTTATGTTAGTTTTGCAAAGGTTTCATGGTGTGGGGTCTTAGATGTTTGAAGTTGGGTCTGTTGCTCGGATGGCTGCCGTTTTTGGATACCTTTTGGCATGTTAAATAATTTTATAGCATGCTGTGTTGCCTGGAGTGTGTCTTGATGTTCAGTGATTTAAATGGGCGATTCAGGGGTTGCTGATGCTCTTGTGGTAAGGTTCATCTAAGTGTTGTTAATGATTTTAGTTAGTAGGATTCATTTTCTGACTTAACTTGTAGTCAATTTTTTCGTTTAGTTTTGGTGTGTCTTTGACTAGAGTTAGCAAAATGGACAGGTCATGCAGGTTGGATAATCATCAAAATGGGTCAGGGTCAAATTGATAACCTGACCTGATACGTTGTCAAATGTTCTTTGTTTTCTTTGATATTTATTGGTAAATATGTTACATTATATATTATCCCAATTATAGTCCACATGAATCAATTCTCACAATTCTACTGTGATTAAATTTTCTTAGCCACACCCAACATATTAGTTTTGTATTTGTTTAAAAACTTTTGCAGGAGTTAAAAGATGGGGGTTTTCATCACTGGGAAGTTGCATTCATGGTGTTTTTTGTAAGCCCCCAAAGTGGTTCATATGTTCCTTTTTTTTTCTAATGATGAAGATTCGCACACTTTACCCATTTATTATTTACCTGTTTTTTCACAACTGACATGAAGTTACAAATTTTTGGTTGCTAGGTCACCTTAAATTCTCAATGCTGCTACATGTGCTCATTCACAAAGGGCTGCAATGGAAACGTACTTTTATTGTTAGCATATTATTGAGACCTGTTACTTTAGTTTCTGTCGTGTGTAGATACTTTAAAATTAAAGAGGTAATAAAGTGATGGGAATGAGAGTATTGATCATCACTAAGTCAATTTTCTTAGGTACACTAAAGTGATACAATATAAGATAAACTATTTAATTCTGCAAAGAGTATTGATGTGTGGAATAATGCAAGGGGATCTATGAGTCAAGGAATCTGTATATTACAAATAGGAATACATGCTATGTTGGTTTATTCCACTAATTAAAGGTTGTCATTTGTCTTCGTATCTAGATGAAACAGTAGCTACCACAGAAGCTTACGAATACTCGAAAGCCCAGTGAAAAAGTGGAAATGCTTTCAACATATATGGCAAGATCTTGGACAAAGAGTTGCTAGAGTTCAGCTTCAATGCAAGGTTATATTCTATTCATCCTTTTCATTTTATTTATTCTATCATGAATGGCTTTCAATGACGAAACTGATTGGGTGACGGGTCAAGATGGGTTGCTTGGCCTGGTAAACATTTTTTTTTTTTGCCAATTTTCAATTATAGATTTTTCGCATTCACTATTTTATATAAAGATAGTTACGACAATAATCTAAATCTAAAATCTCAATATATATAAATCAAAGTTTACCTTATCTGATGTGTCAACATGTAATTGGTTAGTAACCCATGTTTGCTGATGTGTCAGACAAATAATCCCCCTAAATCTCATTAGATCTAATTCTGTACGTAACCGCCTCCCCCATCTCCTAAAACATCCTACAGAACTTTTATCTCAAAATCTGGTTCATAACCTCGAACATCAGAAAATTTTGGTGTGAGGCTGATGATCTAAAGCTTGCGTTGTCTATCCGAAAGATGAAATTCTAATTGTTTGCTAGATGGATGTAGTCACTCAAAACAAATAACTTGATACCTTTGGGATTGAAAAGATGTTTTTGTTTTTAATCATAACTTCTGTTCTCGAATATATACTTAAATCGTTGTTAAGAAAGTTCACAGGTGATGAAGTTGGGTCATATTATAAGACTATAAGTTGTTTTCGGCAAAAACCAACAAGTTATTCTTTTCACTAGGAATCATGAAGCTCGAGTATGATCATCTTTTTCTGTACAATGTTGTTATTTATGATTCACACTTTTTCATATATCTTGAAATTGGATTGTCACTCTTCTCAATTTTTCTTGGTTATAAAAACAAAAGAATGTTGTATTTATAGAGATTTTGGAGGCTTTAATTCACTTTTCCATCATGAATTGTCTTGTAAGTGCTTACATAGTTCTTCTTAACTTTATTTAATCATTTAAAAAAAAAAATTCGTTACTAATATACATTCTTGATTTAAAATTGTTGTAGGGCATTTAGGTAAATAAGTTCTTACAGGCATGGCACTAGATTTCTTGGAATTTTTATGCCATCTTTTTTTTTTTTAGTTTCCATAAGGTTTGACAACCTAACATTACTATACCTGTTTTGCAATTCTCGATGGTTTATTTTAGCAATTTGGATTGTACTTCATCACATCTAACACACCGCTTCTTCAAGAGGTCGCTAAGCAAGGGTATGTATTTCTAAGTGCAGAATAATGTGTCTGTGTCTCCACATTTCCCTTAAAATGACGTATGATATTAAATGAGCTCATCTTTGTAAAGTATCTGTGTAAAATTTGACTATTTTGGCTAGAGGTGGCATAATGGGTGGCTAGAGTTGGGCAACGGGTCAAAATTGGAGCTGGTTGAAGCGGGTCCGAGTCCAAGTTATGTGTGTTCGAGCTTCCAATTATTGATCGTAAGCTTTTTGGTCTTTCAACTCTTGAGTATCATTCTTCATGATTGTTACGTGATCTTTGCTATCATATATGAGCTGTTCAGATAGATACTTTTTGTAATAAACTGTGGGTGGGTATACCCGATTATTGATTATCAGTTCAAAATAGAAGTGATTTTTATGTGAAAAGGTATCCTGAAGTTCTTTATAAGTTCATAAAATCAGATCTTCTTTATTTATTGTTGTTCCTTTCTAATTGTATTCGGTTTGATCTTTGTAGACAGTTACGAACCAGATAACTATTGAACCTATAGTATTGACCCAGTTAACTCTGCGATTTGCTGTTTGCCATGAACTGAATTATCTGTTCAAGTAAATGGATATAAATGTAGGAACTTTGAGCGTTTTCTTGGTATAAAATGATGTTTTCAACGCTTTTACGCTACCTGTTTGTTTCAGGCGGTTAAATGATAACTTTCAGAAGAAGAAACCGCTGGATTAAACTATAGTTTGAGATAATAGTACAAATGACAGTGGCTATAGTATATTATCTGATGATGGACTCAACCTGTTTTGATGCGGTTGAGAGTGTTAGCATTAGTGAGGTAGAATCACATAAACTTGGAATGATAGGTGGAATATTAATCATTTACACATACTAACAAAAGTCTTGCCTTGACCAAATAAAACTCGCTTGATCTAACCATTTTGTCACATCTACCATTCTTACTGTCTTAGCGTGATCGTGAAAAAATTTATAATTAGCTTCATTACTCGTAGGAAATAATATATTTCTATGATTGCAGGTAATTTGTAAACATGGGTAACGGTGTTTGTAAAGTAGAATCTATTCAAAAGCACCAACGGAATTGAGTACACAAGAGATGGGAACTACACACAAGAGAACCGAAAGATACATTTGAGCACAAGTTACATTCGTCAAAGATGGGAACTAAACATTAGTCTATAAAAACTTACAAACATCAGCAAAATCGTAGTTGAGAACTACACAGAATTTATAAGTACCCCTTTCTGAAACACCCTAACCCCTAGCATCTTCTTTTCAAATCGTTATGTGGTATGTATCTACATGTTTAAATTCATAATGAACGTATACAATATGTGATTCGTACACAAAGTATTAACAAGTATATACAGCTTTTTTGTTTTTTTCAATTAATTATGTTCTTGCCCAATTTCCCATTTGCATTTTGTGAATTAGGTAGGTGGTGGATTGGAAATGAGGTACAAATGGCTAGGTCGCATGGATGATTAGATAATAATAAAATCATAATACTATAACTATTTTCCCAGCCACAATGAGTCGTGTTGGGTTGAAGCAAAAATAAGTTTTTATTATATTTCTTGATTTTTATTTGGGTTTTTTGCCGAAAAAGGAATCAATAGTTCAGTTTTTTGCATTTTTCGGGTATCAACTAATTTTTTTCTTTAAAAATGAACCACTAATTTAAAATCGATCATTTTCGTGTATATGTCACCGTTTGAAACGTTAGCCGGGGATTATACAGCCGGGGATTTTTTCTTAAAGATGTATTTTGAATCGATCATAAGCGTTTGAATTGCTATGTTGACTTATATATTCTTAAATGCTAAGGGGTATCTTTATTTAGATTATTAAACAATTAAGCGCTGGGTGTTAATGCATGTACGTAAAATAGCCATTCGTCTCATTTTTATTGTTCACGTTACTATTTTTATCTGTTTCAAAAACTTTATCCACTTGGAAAAAATAACTAATAAGCTCATTAAACTCCCAAATTTACTCACTTATTAGTTATTACTCTCAATAACTTATTACATAATTATTTGGGTTAATGGCACAGATCGGGTACGAACTTTACCATTTTTGCCGAGTTAGGGTACGAACCCAATTTATTACCAAGGTCGGTAACGAACTTTCAAAAAAAAATTCGAGTTAGGGAATTATGGTGACATGGATGCCATGTTAGCCAAATATGTACACATGGACTGAAGATGTGGCTTCCACATAGATTATATATGTACACGTGGATGTCATCTTCCTCCTGACATGCATTTTTTTCCGACCAAAATTTTTTTCGTACACACAATGATTAAACGAATGGACGGCTTTTGATTTGATAACCCCAACAAATTTCTTTAACCATGTTATGTCTAGCAGAAGCAGCAATTATCGCGCCGTACATACTCTGTTCAGACCACCGCCACCTTCGAGATCCGATTCACCAACACCGCCGCACCTGAACCCTAAAATCACGCAACTTCTCAACGATTTACCGAACTCGGCTTTCCATTTAATCCCAGCACGTTTCTCTAACCTCAGATTTCCCGTCGGTAACTCAATTTCCAGCTTATTAATCCTCTCGAATCCACGTAGAATCATCGCCGGAGATGATTCATGTTTTAATACCAATACAGATTTTAAAAAAGGTATACCCAGTTAACGACGATGATTCCCGTTTTAATACCAATACAGATGTTTCCTTTTTCTACCCCATTCGAACTTATATCGACTTAAAAATCCCGACTTTGATATCAATTTCGGTAAGGTGAGTAACATTTCAACAAGTTCAACATCTTCTATTGCAGGAACTGGAAATCTACAGCCACCGCCGCCGTACATACTCTGTTCTTGATATATATGAATCTTGAGAGAAAACAATGAAAATCCAAATGGGAATTATCACTTAATCATAATCAGGATTTAATAATTAATTAATATTTGATTGATTTGATTGAATGTTAGATGGGTTTTAACAAGAAAGATTGAGGAATGAAGAGATTAGTTGAAAATTTGATAGGAAATAATAGAGAAGATGGTCAGCGAGGAAGATGAAGTCCACGTCTACATATATAAGGAAGCCACCTCTTCAGTCCATGTGTACATATTTGGCTAACATGGCAGCCATGTCACCATAATTCCCTAACTCGAATTTTTTTTTGAAAGTTCGTTACCGACCTTGGTAATAAATTGGGTTCGTACCCTAACTCGGCAAAAATGGTAAAGTTCGTACCCGATCTGCGCCATTAACCCTAATTATTTCAAGTCAAACTTACCTTTAATATAAAAGTGAAATTGTCATTCTATCAACCTATCACAAATTCCATTTTTTTTTGGGACAATAAAAGTGAAACGGAGGGTAATACATTTTGAATGAAGTTTGATAATTTATCTTTCCGAATTAGTTAAGTAAAGATTTAATGGGAAAGTAGCCTATAATCATTATTATATACGAGTACTATCCAACACTCAACAAAGAGTATAACTTTAATACTTTTCTTTTATTCTTTTATGAGGATGAGGATATAAAGCTTAGGCTTACAAAGATAAATAGTTTTCATCTTATATTTGTGTGCGTAGTCAAACCTTCGCAATAGCACTTTGTATGCCGATGTAAATAACGGGTTTATAGAAGGGTTAAGTTTAAAGGTTTACTCTTTACCTTTTCGAAAGAATTATGTGTTTAGAATTTTAATATTTAACTTTTTAGAAGGGTTCTTTATCTGGATTTTGGAAGGATTACGCGTATAATTTTTTACATGGGTTATGTTTTTATTTTTTTAAAACCAGTTATGTACGTGTATCGGTGTAGAATTCAGCCTTTTACATGGGTTATGCACTTATGTGTTTAGCATTTTCAAAGGGTTTTATGTTAAATATTTATTGTTTAGCTTTTTCAAGAGTTATGATTTAAAAAAATCGTGTTTAGCCTTTTGCAGGATTATTTTAGGGGTTTAGTGTTCAAGTTTTATCTATGATGCATTACAAATTTATTATTGATGTACCAATGTTATAACTATGATTTCGCTCTGTGATGAGTCAAAATCTTCTCATGGTTATGATATTAATTTCATAACTAGGACATGTTCACAAAGGATGTATTTATAAATATGTGTTGTAATTGGCAATTAGTTTGTCAGTTCATGTTTTCTGAGAACCTTGATTTATTCATTTAAGATAATTGATCATGCAGATCATACACATCTTTCATACAATGTTAGTTGTCTTAAGATGGCACAATATTGGGCTAAAGGTTGATGCGGATGATACCCTATTTTTAGACTTTCAATGTTTTAAGTTTTAACATGTTTAACATGGATTTTATATGTGTTAATTAAGTTTAACTTTACTTATCAGAGTGTAATAACATTATACTTCTTAATATATTCTTACTCGCACATCGTGCGGGTATTTACCTAGTTAAGTTATAAAAACAAAATAATATATAGCAACTTTAAATCCACGTATTACATGTATAAACTTAATAATCTTAATAAATATGGCAACTTTAAATAACAATTATTCAATTTACAATAGAAATGGTAAGTATACTTTTTTTGCTAATATATCGTGTATATTTTTACAACTCATTTATCAACAATCTTTAATGACCATTGTTACAACTACATTACTTTTTTAAGTCATTCATTACTTATTACTCGATCAATCACAATAATAAAGTAAATATAATAAGTCAAACCATTTGGATAAAGTCGGTCTACAATTATACCGGCCTGACATCATTATCGTCGATTTAGAATTGATTTTCTTCTTCAGTTCGTTATACGATCATAAGTTTAAACGAGTGCTACCAACTCGGTTATAAATAGATTGCATTTCATGAAAAATTACAAACCAATGTAAATAACTAACACGTAATACGCAATTGTCAAGTTCTCAAGGTAGTTTTCTTTATGTTACGGATCCTAAAAAAATGAATTTGAGTTTATTTATTTTTATTTATCTTGGTTTACTTCTCATTAGAGGCAAGTTCTACATGAAATATTAATCCACGTATTACAATTTGTTATTACAACTCTAAAGTTGTTAGGAAGGTGAAATAATATCCATTGGATATCATAGAGAAGATACCCATGCACATATGTGGCATGACTCTATTGCCATAGACACCACACGAAGAATAGCAACACACTAAAATAAAGAAGTAAACTTGTAACTATATATTTCCGTACGTTTGACAGAAAGAAAAGTTATAAATCTTTCGAAAGAAAAAAGTAACTCTCATAATGTACATTGTGATTTAGTGATTTAATATTTTGATGTACACATCAAAATGTAAGGTGTGTATAAATATTGCCTACCTATTCGCAATATGTTCCCCTTCCGATGATGGACACCATCCTAAAATTCCTATTTATTTACTAAACTATTCATTTTTATAATACCGCCACATAATGCGGGCTCCCTACTAGTATTAAATCAGTTTATGCATGTGGCTTGATTAAAAAATGCCAAGTTAAGTTGTATGTAACAAGGAATCAAAAGTTGTGATTGGTTTTGAAAAGCTTAAAGTGTTACTCGTGTGATAATTATTAAAAGTTGATTACGCTTTTGTTTAAACATCTTATATACTCCCTCCGTCTCAATCAAAGTATCCACTTTGAGTTTGCACGCAGCTTTAAGATTCTTCACTAACCACACTTTTCACCAATCAAATAACATATCTACCCACTAAATTCTCTTTCGATCGATTGAAACATTAAAGTGGACACTAATTTGGAACAACCCAAAATAGTATTGTTGACATTCGGGTGGGACGGAGTGAGTATGATATAGCAACATTCTACGTGTAATATGTTTCTATATTTGTTTAAAGCAATTTCAGTTAATTAATTAAAAGAAAGTAAATGTAACAAGTTTAGAAAAATAGTTATAAATTTACAAGAGAAACAGTACTTATCTTTTTATTATTATTTTTTTTTTGTGTGTGAAAAACACTTTATTAGTTAATATTTTTACAAAAACAACATAATGGTGAATAAGTTTTCCCTCCCCACTATTTTGGCTATAAACTCACCAATTTTCTTTTTATTCTAAGTCAAACTACAATTAGATATTAATCAAGGACAAAATTAACATTTTGTTACTTTATCCAAAATTGATTTTTTTTTTTTGGTTGGTGGACACTTTGTTTTAGGATGGAAGGAGTATCATGTAATGATGATTTGTCCTTTTTTGTCAACTAGTATTCACTTAATTAGTTAAAAGGACTTAAAAGGAAATAGTTAATTGGACAATTTAAGTCGATTGTTAAATGTATAATAATAATTAGCGTCGACCCGTGCAATGCAGCGGGAATATCAAAATACCGATGAGAGATGTCAATAGTGATGGTGATTTAGAAAAATGATATAAGGGATAGCTAGAGAGAATCTGCTTGTGTTTTGAAAATATGTAATATGTGTTTTGTGTATATATAATTATATATAAGTGAGACACTTTGAAGAAATTAAAAATTTTAGAGTCTAGTTAGATTTTAAAAGTGAGACATACATAGAATTTATTTGCGATTCGGAAAAGCTCCATTTTAAATAAGTCTCATTCGAAGTTATTTGCTATTTGGAATTATAATAAAAGAAGAAATCGTCCAATATATTTAATTATATTAAGCCAAATTACACACATTTTTATTCATTCTAAAGTGGATTATAGCTCAATATGTGAAGGTTATTATTGTAATAATGTATTTTACGATTAATTTATGTAGAAATAAACAAATGATAGTTTCCAAAAAGATTCATGTTTAATTATGGACAAATAATATAGTTTCTATAGTTAGAAAATGTTAGTTTGGTCCATTTCATCAAATACAGGAGTATTTATGTCATTAGCGTTTTTTAAAATTGTAAGTCAATGAATATAACCCTTAAACAATATATAAGGGTGTATGATAATAATAATAGTAAAAGAAAAATTATACTATTTCATAACAACGTGCTACTAACTAAGCTATATATTTTCGAACATGAATTAATATATTAAATTTTAATTTCGTATTGCGTGATAAGAGTAAAGAACTGTTAAAAAAGAATGACATCAACCATTTGAGTTAGTTTTAATATATAAAAACACCACTTAATATGGATTAATAATTGTATCAAAGTATATATATATATATATATATATATATATATATATGCTTAAAGTTCAACATTGGTTTGTAACCCAAAAAGCACTATATGGTTAAAGCAAACCTCTAATATTTAAAGCACTATAACTCTATAGGGTTTCTGTTAACATGTTCATATGTGTTAAATGACATTCAAGTAGCCACATGTAACCTATGAAGGGCCAAGGCCCACCCTCAACTTTTTATTTATAGTGTTGTTAACTACGTATAAGTTTGTATTGAGTAATACTCGTAATTTGGTCAACAAATGGCCCACCCTAAAATGTAACTCACAAAATAAAGTGGCTCATTCAATTAAAACGTTACAGTCAGTTGTAATCTATTGAACTTTGGACAATTGTATTCAAAACTACAATTTACCTCGGCTGATAGGTTTAAAATCTATAAAATTCAGCATATAAATTTGGTATTTGCCAACTAACAAAGAAGGCATTCACGAACTTTGTTATATCCGATTGTTTAAAGTTATATATAGTTGCGAGTGTTAATGCTAAGTTAACCACTCCTTATTTGTAAGGGTTTAATTGATATATTCAAAAATACTTTGTTATTCGTAATCTCTCCTATATATAAAAGAAGGTTTAAGTAATGAGGTGTCAACTTTTTACCGAATGTGTCTGACATGGCAGGATCACAGGCTCTCATTTCCCTTTTTCTCAGGGCCCTCCTTCGACAGTTACCAGACTAAAAAACTAACCCACGTTATGCATTCCTCATTTCCTCCTGTAACCTCTTACTTTCTTTCTATGAGAAAAAAATATCCCCATCATATTATCTGGATTGTTCATCTCTTAATCATTGATGACGGTAAATTAACAACCTAATTATTCTCTATATGTGCAATCGCAGTCCACACAGATCAAGTTCAGCGGCCAATGGTATCATCACTGCCCTCTCGTCTCAAATGGAAGTTATTTATCATCCATATATGTTTTTTAATTGATTAATTGCATCTCTTATAGGAATTGCATCCCCTTTGAATTGACTTTTCATTGTTAATATGTTGAAATTAGGCTCAAAGGCCTGTCATATGTTTAACCAATTTATATGTTACTTCTGCACACTAAGTGTTTGTGTTTATGCCTCAATGAATTTTACTTACAATTATTTACCATTTTTTTACATGTCGAACGGATGACATCTGGGATAAGCCTACGAGGTTCTCTATATTGATTCAATAATTATGCTTGATTGTACTTTAATACTCCGTATTTTTTTTTTTTCATTTGACTTTATGGTTATGTTAATTCTTCTTATTTAGTAGCCTACTGTGTTTTACTTTCCTTGAACTTAACATAATTTTCATCTTCATTAGGTTTTCAAATTAACAAACAATAACACAAGGGTCAGCCATGGTTCACCAAACTACAACCATGGGCATCTATTGCAATCCAGGTAAATAATTTTTGATAAGTGTTTACTTGCTTGTAATATCTATGACACTTAAACTGTTTCAACCATGCTTTGCAATTATGACTGACTTTTATTGGATACGATTTCCCAAATTACTAATCGAACTAATGATGATGATTTTGGTGTTTACCAGTTCGTGCCATTTATAGGGCTGAAACGAAGAATTTCTTGGCTTTACGGTAACTCAAAGTTTTTTGTTTGCTAAGAGTCAGATCCTTTAACGTCTACTTCTTACTTTTCTCAGTTTTTAGGGATTTTTGTATTAATTTAAATGTATTTACTTCATGTAATAATGTATTTTCAGTGGACTCGGTGACGAAATACTGAAGTAATGGTGGTTTGGATAGTGCCATGTGGCTGTCGATGAAGATCTGTGTGAGGCAAAGTTGTTTGGGAAGATGTGACTCTCTATTTTATGCGTGATGTTTGGTAATATGGCATTTTACTTTCTTTATTAGTGAGTTTGTTCAATGATTAATATATATGATAGATATTAGACATCATATTTTTCTGAACTAATTCAAATCTTTTGTTTTATAATGATGTACAGTTGGTTATTAACTTTTTGTTTTTTTTTTTTTTTTTTTTTTTTTTTTTTTGTTATGTTAATATCACATAATACATAGCTATTATAGCCTTAACTAATGTATCAATTACTCATGATCCTTGAGATAATGCACAAAATTTTTTTTACTTTACAGTTATGACATAAGGAATGCATGTATATTATATTACTGAGTACTTTATTTGATGCATGGCTATTTCATAATTGATTTGTTGTTATATAATCTTGCTCAATTATATGGTTAATTAGATACTTGTGACGTTATTTTAACACTATGCAGACTACTTGCACAGGCAAAGTAGCTACAGAGCAGAACTAATACTCAGTCTCATGTACCTGTTGATTACTGATGGAGCTTTCATTATATCCGTATATATAAACACACATATTAGTTGACTTCTCGTATTTGACACTTCACAGTTCCATTTTTTTGTTAAAGTTTCAGGTTTTACCCTTGATAGTTCCATTTTTGCCAACTCTTTTAACGTGTAGGCCTGAAGATTTAATCATCCTCCGAGACGAAGTAGATGGGTTGACCATTGTAATGAATCACAGCGGGATGAGATGGGATGTTAAGTTGTAGGATCATGAAGATGGACCCTTTGTCCCCAACAACTTTCTTCTCGCCTCAAAACAAAAATGGATTGGCAGCAAAAGCCACATTACATCGAGTGAGTGATATATTAAGTGGTCTATCATTATTTTAGTCAACACAAGTAGTTTTCATATAATGACATTAGTAAAACCAGATATCGAAAAGAGGAAAAGGAAGATTTTCTTTCGTTGATAGTTTCTATTTAATTGGTGAACGTGACATGCTAGCTTATTTGCTGCCCTCATATTAGTTTTTATCTTTTAATTACTACATCATGTTAGCCAGACTCCGACTATTGTTAGAAGTTTTTTCGTTTAGCATATTTTTAGAGTTTATACGTGTATGTATAATCTAGCATTACCTTGCTGATTCCGCAAGCTGGAACTTGCAGGTGCATTCTGTGAAGATGGATCCATGGGTTGTTTCTGACGTTGTACGTCCCAATTTAGAATGGATAAGCTTTCTTGATAATATACACATTGTGCTTGTGGAAACATACTTAGCCAAAGATGTTCCATTTGATTGTGTAAGTGTCACACCTCCGTATATGCAAGGTTCTTAAACATAATACAATGATTTGATGGGAGAATATATTATTTTATACAATGTATCATTGAACATGATTTTTTTTTTTCAGTCAAGTTTTTCTTCAAATGCTTGGGTTTTATGATATTTGATATATAAATGCGTATTGGACAATTGATATATTGTAGGAACCAAGCGGAAGCATTAAAAATCAAGTTCAATGAGACAAACGAGTGTGCAGAACTTGAGTGAAACACAAACATTCAATGAGACAAAGATTGGGAACTTGAGTTTTGACAAAAATGACCACTTATCCGTATAGTCTTTATAGCTGCCACAAGTATTCGAGCAGCTTCTTTTGGGATTTCCTCACATAGCCACTTTGAAGTGAAACGTATTGCTGAAAATATTGTGCAGAGGCAATGGCAACACAAAACATGATTGTGATTCGAGGCAATCAAGGTTACTGCATGATGATGCAAAGAACTGTAGGTGGGCACTCTTCTTTACCTGCAATATAAGTGAAATTTACTTTCAGTACATATGAGAGGTGATAAAATGGGTGGGTTGTGAGAGTTAGGTGACTAGCCAAACCAGGTTGTGTTAAAATGGATTGGCTATGGTTCGGTAGCTTACAAATATCTTATTAAGCATTTTATTTTGAAAAACATAAGACTTTATATGTCAAATATGATCATTATGATAAATTTTAACTTCCCTTCACATAGAGATTGCGGAGGTTAATGGGTCCAAATAAGCATGTATAACCTCAATTAAACATTCGTAGTCATATTGTTGTTGGTTACATACTGATAAGATACAGATTGGATGACTGACTCATTTTCAGATTACAATTTATAAAAGGATGGTGAATGGTGGGTTCAATTTAGGGTTAACCGATTTCAAAGGTTTTTTAATTTCTAGGGTTAACTGATTTCAAAATATGGTGAATGACAGGTTCAATTTGGTTATTGCAAGTTAATGTTAGGCCTTCTAAGCTTATTTTGTTTCTAGAGTTCTATTTATTATTTTTCATTTTGATGTAACACAGCAGCTAAAAATATACAAAGGCCTCGGAGATTATACAAAAATGACTGTCAACCTGTTTGACCCGTCCCCTTTCAGATTTGTTATGTTAGTTTTGCAAAGGTTTCATGGTGTGGGGTCTTAGATGTTTGAAGTTGGGTCTGTTGCTCGGATGGCTGCCGTTTTTGGATACCTTTTGGCATGTTAAATAATTTTATAGCATGCTGTGTTGCCTGGAGTGTGTCTTGATGTTCAGTGATTTAAATGGGCGATTCAGGGGTTGCTGATGCTCTTGTGGTAAGGTTCATCTAAGTGTTGTTAATGATTTTAGTTAGTAGGATTCATTTTCTGACTTAACTTGTAGTCAATTTTTTCGTTTAGTTTTGGTGTGTCTTTGACTAGAGTTAGCAAAATGGACAGGTCATGCAGGTTGGATAATCATCAAAATGGGTCAGGGTCAAATTGATAACCTGACCTGATACGTTGTCAAATGTTCTTTGTTTTCTTTGATATTTATTGGTAAATATGTTACATTATATATTATCCCAATTATAGTCCACATGAATCAATTCTCACAATTCTACTGTGATTAAATTTTCTTAGCCACACCCAACATATTAGTTTTGTATTTGTTTAAAAACTTTTGCAGGAGTTAAAAGATGGGGGTTTTCATCACTGGGAAGTTGCATTCATGGTGTTTTTTGTAAGCCCCCAAAGTGGTTCATATGTTCCTTTTTTTTTCTAATGATGAAGATTCGCACACTTTACCCATTTATTATTTACCTGTTTTTTCACAACTGACATGAAGTTACAAATTTTTGGTTGCTAGGTCACCTTAAATTCTCAATGCTGCTACATGTGCTCATTCACAAAGGGCTGCAATGGAAACGTACTTTTATTGTTAGCATATTATTGAGACCTGTTACTTTAGTTTCTGTCGTGTGTAGATACTTTAAAATTAAAGAGGTAATAAAGTGATGGGAATGAGAGTATTGATCATCACTAAGTCAATTTTCTTAGGTACACTAAAGTGATACAATATAAGATAAACTATTTAATTCTGCAAAGAGTATTGATGTGTGGAATAATGCAAGGGGATCTATGAGTCAAGGAATCTGTATATTACAAATAGGAATACATGCTATGTTGGTTTATTCCACTAATTAAAGGTTGTCATTTGTCTTCGTATCTAGATGAAACAGTAGCTACCACAGAAGCTTACGAATACTCGAAAGCCCAGTGAAAAAGTGGAAATGCTTTCAACATATATGGCAAGATCTTGGACAAAGAGTTGCTAGAGTTCAGCTTCAATGCAAGGTTATATTCTATTCATCCTTTTCATTTTATTTATTCTATCATGAATGGCTTTCAATGACGAAACTGATTGGGTGACGGGTCAAGATGGGTTGCTTGGCCTGGTAAACATTTTTTTTTTTTGCCAATTTTCAATTATAGATTTTTCGCATTCACTATTTTATATAAAGATAGTTACGACAATAATCTAAATCTAAAATCTCAATATATATAAATCAAAGTTTACCTTATCTGATGTGTCAACATGTAATTGGTTAGTAACCCATGTTTGCTGATGTGTCAGACAAATAATCCCCCTAAATCTCATTAGATCTAATTCTGTACGTAACCGCCTCCCCCATCTCCTAAAACATCCTACAGAACTTTTATCTCAAAATCTGGTTCATAACCTCGAACATCAGAAAATTTTGGTGTGAGGCTGATGATCTAAAGCTTGCGTTGTCTATCCGAAAGATGAAATTCTAATTGTTTGCTAGATGGATGTAGTCACTCAAAACAAATAACTTGATACCTTTGGGATTGAAAAGATGTTTTTGTTTTTAATCATAACTTCTGTTCTCGAATATATACTTAAATCGTTGTTAAGAAAGTTCACAGGTGATGAAGTTGGGTCATATTATAAGACTATAAGTTGTTTTCGGCAAAAACCAACAAGTTATTCTTTTCACTAGGAATCATGAAGCTCGAGTATGATCATCTTTTTCTGTACAATGTTGTTATTTATGATTCACACTTTTTCATATATCTTGAAATTGGATTGTCACTCTTCTCAATTTTTCTTGGTTATAAAAACAAAAGAATGTTGTATTTATAGAGATTTTGGAGGCTTTAATTCACTTTTCCATCATGAATTGTCTTGTAAGTGCTTACATAGTTCTTCTTAACTTTATTTAATCATTTAAAAAAAAAAATTCGTTACTAATATACATTCTTGATTTAAAATTGTTGTAGGGCATTTAGGTAAATAAGTTCTTACAGGCATGGCACTAGATTTCTTGGAATTTTTATGCCATCTTTTTTTTTTTTAGTTTCCATAAGGTTTGACAACCTAACATTACTATACCTGTTTTGCAATTCTCGATGGTTTATTTTAGCAATTTGGATTGTACTTCATCACATCTAACACACCGCTTCTTCAAGAGGTCGCTAAGCAAGGGTATGTATTTCTAAGTGCAGAATAATGTGTCTGTGTCTCCACATTTCCCTTAAAATGACGTATGATATTAAATGAGCTCATCTTTGTAAAGTATCTGTGTAAAATTTGACTATTTTGGCTAGAGGTGGCATAATGGGTGGCTAGAGTTGGGCAACGGGTCAAAATTGGAGCTGGTTGAAGCGGGTCCGAGTCCAAGTTATGTGTGTTCGAGCTTCCAATTATTGATCGTAAGCTTTTTGGTCTTTCAACTCTTGAGTATCATTCTTCATGATTGTTACGTGATCTTTGCTATCATATATGAGCTGTTCAGATAGATACTTTTTGTAATAAACTGTGGGTGGGTATACCCGATTATTGATTATCAGTTCAAAATAGAAGTGATTTTTATGTGAAAAGGTATCCTGAAGTTCTTTATAAGTTCATAAAATCAGATCTTCTTTATTTATTGTTGTTCCTTTCTAATTGTATTCGGTTTGATCTTTGTAGACAGTTACGAACCAGATAACTATTGAACCTATAGTATTGACCCAGTTAACTCTGCGATTTGCTGTTTGCCATGAACTGAATTATCTGTTCAAGTAAATGGATATAAATGTAGGAACTTTGAGCGTTTTCTTGGTATAAAATGATGTTTTCAACGCTTTTACGCTACCTGTTTGTTTCAGGCGGTTAAATGATAACTTTCAGAAGAAGAAACCGCTGGATTAAACTATAGTTTGAGATAATAGTACAAATGACAGTGGCTATAGTATATTATCTGATGATGGACTCAACCTGTTTTGATGCGGTTGAGAGTGTTAGCATTAGTGAGGTAGAATCACATAAACTTGGAATGATAGGTGGAATATTAATCATTTACACATACTAACAAAAGTCTTGCCTTGACCAAATAAAACTCGCTTGATCTAACCATTTTGTCACATCTACCATTCTTACTGTCTTAGCGTGATCGTGAAAAAATTTATAATTAGCTTCATTACTCGTAGGAAATAATATATTTCTATGATTGCAGGTAATTTGTAAACATGGGTAACGGTGTTTGTAAAGTAGAATCTATTCAAAAGCACCAACGGAATTGAGTACACAAGAGATGGGAACTACACACAAGAGAACCGAAAGATACATTTGAGCACAAGTTACATTCGTCAAAGATGGGAACTAAACATTAGTCTATAAAAACTTACAAACATCAGCAAAATCGTAGTTGAGAACTACACAGAATTTATAAGTACCCCTTTCTGAAACACCCTAACCCCTAGCATCTTCTTTTCAAATCGTTATGTGGTATGTATCTACATGTTTAAATTCATAATGAACGTATACAATATGTGATTCGTACACAAAGTATTAACAAGTATATACAGCTTTTTTGTTTTTTTCAATTAATTATGTTCTTGCCCAATTTCCCATTTGCATTTTGTGAATTAGGTAGGTGGTGGATTGGAAATGAGGTACAAATGGCTAGGTCGCATGGATGATTAGATAATAATAAAATCATAATACTATAACTATTTTCCCAGCCACAATGAGTCGTGTTGGGTTGAAGCAAAAATAAGTTTTTATTATATTTCTTGATTTTTATTTGGGTTTTTTGCCGAAAAAGGAATCAATAGTTCAGTTTTTTGCATTTTTCGGGTATCAACTAATTTTTTTCTTTAAAAATGAACCACTAATTTAAAATCGATCATTTTCGTGTATATGTCACCGTTTGAAACGTTAGCCGGGGATTATACAGCCGGGGATTTTTTCTTAAAGATGTATTTTGAATCGATCATAAGCGTTTGAATTGCTATGTTGACTTATATATTCTTAAATGCTAAGGGGTATCTTTATTTAGATTATTAAACAATTAAGCGCTGGGTGTTAATGCATGTACGTAAAATAGCCATTCGTCTCATTTTTATTGTTCACGTTACTATTTTTATCTGTTTCAAAAACTTTATCCACTTGGAAAAAATAACTAATAAGCTCATTAAACTCCCAAATTTACTCACTTATTAGTTATTACTCTCAATAACTTATTACATAATTATTTGGGTTAATGGCACAGATCGGGTACGAACTTTACCATTTTTGCCGAGTTAGGGTACGAACCCAATTTATTACCAAGGTCGGTAACGAACTTTCAAAAAAAAATTCGAGTTAGGGAATTATGGTGACATGGATGCCATGTTAGCCAAATATGTACACATGGACTGAAGATGTGGCTTCCACATAGATTATATATGTACACGTGGATGTCATCTTCCTCCTGACATGCATTTTTTTCCGACCAAAATTTTTTTCGTACACACAATGATTAAACGAATGGACGGCTTTTGATTTGATAACCCCAACAAATTTCTTTAACCATGTTATGTCTAGCAGAAGCAGCAATTATCGCGCCGTACATACTCTGTTCAGACCACCGCCACCTTCGAGATCCGATTCACCAACACCGCCGCACCTGAACCCTAAAATCACGCAACTTCTCAACGATTTACCGAACTCGGCTTTCCATTTAATCCCAGCACGTTTCTCTAACCTCAGATTTCCCGTCGGTAACTCAATTTCCAGCTTATTAATCCTCTCGAATCCACGTAGAATCATCGCCGGAGATGATTCATGTTTTAATACCAATACAGATTTTAAAAAAGGTATACCCAGTTAACGACGATGATTCCCGTTTTAATACCAATACAGATGTTTCCTTTTTCTACCCCATTCGAACTTATATCGACTTAAAAATCCCGACTTTGATATCAATTTCGGTAAGGTGAGTAACATTTCAACAAGTTCAACATCTTCTATTGCAGGAACTGGAAATCTACAGCCACCGCCGCCGTACATACTCTGTTCTTGATATATATGAATCTTGAGAGAAAACAATGAAAATCCAAATGGGAATTATCACTTAATCATAATCAGGATTTAATAATTAATTAATATTTGATTGATTTGATTGAATGTTAGATGGGTTTTAACAAGAAAGATTGAGGAATGAAGAGATTAGTTGAAAATTTGATAGGAAATAATAGAGAAGATGGTCAGCGAGGAAGATGAAGTCCACGTCTACATATATAAGGAAGCCACCTCTTCAGTCCATGTGTACATATTTGGCTAACATGGCAGCCATGTCACCATAATTCCCTAACTCGAATTTTTTTTTGAAAGTTCGTTACCGACCTTGGTAATAAATTGGGTTCGTACCCTAACTCGGCAAAAATGGTAAAGTTCGTACCCGATCTGCGCCATTAACCCTAATTATTTCAAGTCAAACTTACCTTTAATATAAAAGTGAAATTGTCATTCTATCAACCTATCACAAATTCCATTTTTTTTTGGGACAATAAAAGTGAAACGGAGGGTAATACATTTTGAATGAAGTTTGATAATTTATCTTTCCGAATTAGTTAAGTAAAGATTTAATGGGAAAGTAGCCTATAATCATTATTATATACGAGTACTATCCAACACTCAACAAAGAGTATAACTTTAATACTTTTCTTTTATTCTTTTATGAGGATGAGGATATAAAGCTTAGGCTTACAAAGATAAATAGTTTTCATCTTATATTTGTGTGCGTAGTCAAACCTTCGCAATAGCACTTTGTATGCCGATGTAAATAACGGGTTTATAGAAGGGTTAAGTTTAAAGGTTTACTCTTTACCTTTTCGAAAGAATTATGTGTTTAGAATTTTAATATTTAACTTTTTAGAAGGGTTCTTTATCTGGATTTTGGAAGGATTACGCGTATAATTTTTTACATGGGTTATGTTTTTATTTTTTTAAAACCAGTTATGTACGTGTATCGGTGTAGAATTCAGCCTTTTACATGGGTTATGCACTTATGTGTTTAGCATTTTCAAAGGGTTTTATGTTAAATATTTATTGTTTAGCTTTTTCAAGAGTTATGATTTAAAAAAATCGTGTTTAGCCTTTTGCAGGATTATTTTAGGGGTTTAGTGTTCAAGTTTTATCTATGATGCATTACAAATTTATTATTGATGTACCAATGTTATAACTATGATTTCGCTCTGTGATGAGTCAAAATCTTCTCATGGTTATGATATTAATTTCATAACTAGGACATGTTCACAAAGGATGTATTTATAAATATGTGTTGTAATTGGCAATTAGTTTGTCAGTTCATGTTTTCTGAGAACCTTGATTTATTCATTTAAGATAATTGATCATGCAGATCATACACATCTTTCATACAATGTTAGTTGTCTTAAGATGGCACAATATTGGGCTAAAGGTTGATGCGGATGATACCCTATTTTTAGACTTTCAATGTTTTAAGTTTTAACATGTTTAACATGGATTTTATATGTGTTAATTAAGTTTAACTTTACTTATCAGAGTGTAATAACATTATACTTCTTAATATATTCTTACTCGCACATCGTGCGGGTATTTACCTAGTTAAGTTATAAAAACAAAATAATATATAGCAACTTTAAATCCACGTATTACATGTATAAACTTAATAATCTTAATAAATATGGCAACTTTAAATAACAATTATTCAATTTACAATAGAAATGGTAAGTATACTTTTTTTGCTAATATATCGTGTATATTTTTACAACTCATTTATCAACAATCTTTAATGACCATTGTTACAACTACATTACTTTTTTAAGTCATTCATTACTTATTACTCGATCAATCACAATAATAAAGTAAATATAATAAGTCAAACCATTTGGATAAAGTCGGTCTACAATTATACCGGCCTGACATCATTATCGTCGATTTAGAATTGATTTTCTTCTTCAGTTCGTTATACGATCATAAGTTTAAACGAGTGCTACCAACTCGGTTATAAATAGATTGCATTTCATGAAAAATTACAAACCAATGTAAATAACTAACACGTAATACGCAATTGTCAAGTTCTCAAGGTAGTTTTCTTTATGTTACGGATCCTAAAAAAATGAATTTGAGTTTATTTATTTTTATTTATCTTGGTTTACTTCTCATTAGAGGCAAGTTCTACATGAAATATTAATCCACGTATTACAATTTGTTATTACAACTCTAAAGTTGTTAGGAAGGTGAAATAATATCCATTGGATATCATAGAGAAGATACCCATGCACATATGTGGCATGACTCTATTGCCATAGACACCACACGAAGAATAGCAACACACTAAAATAAAGAAGTAAACTTGTAACTATATATTTCCGTACGTTTGACAGAAAGAAAAGTTATAAATCTTTCGAAAGAAAAAAGTAACTCTCATAATGTACATTGTGATTTAGTGATTTAATATTTTGATGTACACATCAAAATGTAAGGTGTGTATAAATATTGCCTACCTATTCGCAATATGTTCCCCTTCCGATGATGGACACCATCCTAAAATTCCTATTTATTTACTAAACTATTCATTTTTATAATACCGCCACATAATGCGGGCTCCCTACTAGTATTAAATCAGTTTATGCATGTGGCTTGATTAAAAAATGCCAAGTTAAGTTGTATGTAACAAGGAATCAAAAGTTGTGATTGGTTTTGAAAAGCTTAAAGTGTTACTCGTGTGATAATTATTAAAAGTTGATTACGCTTTTGTTTAAACATCTTATATACTCCCTCCGTCTCAATCAAAGTATCCACTTTGAGTTTGCACGCAGCTTTAAGATTCTTCACTAACCACACTTTTCACCAATCAAATAACATATCTACCCACTAAATTCTCTTTCGATCGATTGAAACATTAAAGTGGACACTAATTTGGAACAACCCAAAATAGTATTGTTGACATTCG
Organism: Helichrysum umbraculigerum; assembly: GCA_949592205.1. NCBI lineage: Eukaryota > Viridiplantae > Streptophyta > Magnoliopsida > Asterales > Asteraceae > Helichrysum > Helichrysum umbraculigerum. The sequence continues at coordinate 156,610,737 of CATIUR010000003.1, read as the reverse complement.
GGTGGGACGGAGTGAGTATGATATAGCAACATTCTACGTGTAATATGTTTCTATATTTGTTTAAAGCAATTTCAGTTAATTAATTAAAAGAAAGTAAATGTAACAAGTTTAGAAAAATAGTTATAAATTTACAAGAGAAACAGTACTTATCTTTTTATTATTATTTTTTTTTTGTGTGTGAAAAACACTTTATTAGTTAATATTTTTACAAAAACAACATAATGGTGAATAAGTTTTCCCTCCCCACTATTTTGGCTATAAACTCACCAATTTTCTTTTTATTCTAAGTCAAACTACAATTAGATATTAATCAAGGACAAAATTAACATTTTGTTACTTTATCCAAAATTGATTTTTTTTTTTTGGTTGGTGGACACTTTGTTTTAGGATGGAAGGAGTATCATGTAATGATGATTTGTCCTTTTTTGTCAACTAGTATTCACTTAATTAGTTAAAAGGACTTAAAAGGAAATAGTTAATTGGACAATTTAAGTCGATTGTTAAATGTATAATAATAATTAGCGTCGACCCGTGCAATGCAGCGGGAATATCAAAATACCGATGAGAGATGTCAATAGTGATGGTGATTTAGAAAAATGATATAAGGGATAGCTAGAGAGAATCTGCTTGTGTTTTGAAAATATGTAATATGTGTTTTGTGTATATATAATTATATATAAGTGAGACACTTTGAAGAAATTAAAAATTTTAGAGTCTAGTTAGATTTTAAAAGTGAGACATACATAGAATTTATTTGCGATTCGGAAAAGCTCCATTTTAAATAAGTCTCATTCGAAGTTATTTGCTATTTGGAATTATAATAAAAGAAGAAATCGTCCAATATATTTAATTATATTAAGCCAAATTACACACATTTTTATTCATTCTAAAGTGGATTATAGCTCAATATGTGAAGGTTATTATTGTAATAATGTATTTTACGATTAATTTATGTAGAAATAAACAAATGATAGTTTCCAAAAAGATTCATGTTTAATTATGGACAAATAATATAGTTTCTATAGTTAGAAAATGTTAGTTTGGTCCATTTCATCAAATACAGGAGTATTTATGTCATTAGCGTTTTTTAAAATTGTAAGTCAATGAATATAACCCTTAAACAATATATAAGGGTGTATGATAATAATAATAGTAAAAGAAAAATTATACTATTTCATAACAACGTGCTACTAACTAAGCTATATATTTTCGAACATGAATTAATATATTAAATTTTAATTTCGTATTGCGTGATAAGAGTAAAGAACTGTTAAAAAAGAATGACATCAACCATTTGAGTTAGTTTTAATATATAAAAACACCACTTAATATGGATTAATAATTGTATCAAAGTATATATATATATATATATATATATATATATATGCTTAAAGTTCAACATTGGTTTGTAACCCAAAAAGCACTATATGGTTAAAGCAAACCTCTAATATTTAAAGCACTATAACTCTATAGGGTTTCTGTTAACATGTTCATATGTGTTAAATGACATTCAAGTAGCCACATGTAACCTATGAAGGGCCAAGGCCCACCCTCAACTTTTTATTTATAGTGTTGTTAACTACGTATAAGTTTGTATTGAGTAATACTCGTAATTTGGTCAACAAATGGCCCACCCTAAAATGTAACTCACAAAATAAAGTGGCTCATTCAATTAAAACGTTACAGTCAGTTGTAATCTATTGAACTTTGGACAATTGTATTCAAAACTACAATTTACCTCGGCTGATAGGTTTAAAATCTATAAAATTCAGCATATAAATTTGGTATTTGCCAACTAACAAAGAAGGCATTCACGAACTTTGTTATATCCGATTGTTTAAAGTTATATATAGTTGCGAGTGTTAATGCTAAGTTAACCACTCCTTATTTGTAAGGGTTTAATTGATATATTCAAAAATACTTTGTTATTCGTAATATTATAATGTACGATTACTATTACTATTGATAAATGGTTTGCATTATCATGGTTAATTTTTTTGTGTTATAGAATGTGATATTTGCATTATCATGATCAAAAGACTCTATTTTAAAGGTAACTTATGGTACCCTCAACTTGACAACATGGTTAATTTACTACCCTGACTCAGTTTGACTCGGTCATGTGCAAAATATGTGACCCATTTCAGTTAAAAATTAACGGAAAATAAAACTTACGTTAAGAAAGGGTGAGTTGACTTCTCACAAGTTACAACTAACCACCAACAGCTTCTTCCTATCAAATGTGATTTATAAATTAGGTTATTTAAAGAATATCAAGCTGTTTTAGTACTTGTTAGTATTTTATTTTGGCCCACCCGAAACAAAAATTCTGGCTTCGGCACTCTTAAATGTTCCAAAATCATTCCAACTGTATATCGATCATTTTCGTATTCTTCTTAAAGTTTTTCTTACACATTTTGGTTCATAGATTCTTTTGAATCTTTAACTTTTATACAGTAGGACACAGGGGAGATCGACCATTGCCCCTTATCGAAAATCTATTGTCTGAAAATGGAACCTTCACTAAATATACTCGCAATCAATCAAACTTCAAGTGATGAAGTTGAATAACAATTATGATAAGTTATAAAAGCAAGTTATAGTCGTGGGCGTTGTTATTTCTAGATATGCTGGTATGAGGGATTTTCAATTCATTGACATTGAAACAGAACATTAGGTGTTAATGGAGACCATGATTAAGGTAACATTTCTGTTCCCATTATGTATTTTAGTGAATATATACATCAAGTATATTTATCATTTTATCAAGTACATTAAAAAACATGAAATTGCTCTGTACGGTTCAAGGACAGAGTCGTTTTACAATCATATATCAAAGCTAGAACGGTGAGAATGCTACAACCGAATTGTGTCCACCAAGACCCATAGAATTTGAAATGGCTATATATCACTAAAAGTGTGAAACGTTAAGTGCACGTCACTAATATGATAACAAGATGTGGAAAACCATGAAAAATTTACTCACCGATGTCGTGCTGCTTCTTCTGATTTGCGACTGTATCAAATTCTACTATCGGATCGATATTCTAATCACCCGATAGTAGAATCGATTGTATTTAAGTTCTTTCGTCACCCAGTTTGTTTCAAACCCTCCTTACCCATATCTATACGTACTTGTAAAAATCACCACTAAATTTTATTAAGTGTTACGTGTGTGATGATGTATCAAATTTTGCCGTAAATTCTATTGTATCTATCAACCTTTAAAGTCTTTTATTGTATCAAATATTACCGCAAATTCTATTGTATGTATCAACCTTTAACTTAACAGAAAAAGTGTCGAAGTTTAAAAATCACATACTAATTGATTAATTGTAGGATGCAACCAACCCATTTGAATCTCGCCTTTATCGTTGCAATGGCTTCGAGACCTCCTGCTGCACCATACCATGCCCAGTCATAGACTGCATGTAACAAAATGAGATCGAAGATGACGTCAATCTGGTGTTGGTTTATTCGATCAAAATGGTAGATAGTTGGTGACATATACAACTAACAGTAATTAACCATCTATCTATCTATTGATATAAGATCAAGTGTCATAAATTTTCATTTGGAGTCCCAATGATGGTAGATATTTAATTAAAAGATTATAAATAATCAAACATAAAAATTTACAAATTACATTACAATTTAACATATATATATATATAAGAGAAAGTAGTAGCAAGTTTGGAAATAAAAAGACGTTCAATCATTTATGAGATTGTTCTTACTCAACCCAATATAAGAACAATGGTAATAACGAGGATCTGAATTGAACCCTCGCCTGTTGCCGTTCAAAGGTGTTAACAACAATCCCTTCTATCAACTCAACCTGAGGGGCCGGCGGATTTGTTAATAACCAAGGGTATTCAGTAGTGAAAAAATAATACTGACTATTACTTTTTGATAGTTTTTAGAATGAAATGTATAAGGTGCATAGCCTGTGCAAATGGAGTGAATACCCTTCTATTTGCAAGTCTTCACTAACCAATAAAAAAATACAACATAGATACAGACGGAATCTGCTAATTATTCATTATTTTATTATATATTAAAGATTAATGATTCACATATAGATTTATTCATCAAAATTTAATTTAGTATAAACATGAGTTAATTATACAAAATGCGTCTTGAGTTTTAGAGTTGCTGAAATAATCAAGATGTCTTAGGTGTTCAAATATAAAATTATAATTTTTAAGATGTAATCACTTTAAAAGAGGATTCTATCACAAAGGATTTAAAGTTATATGCTTACTTATCTCTATCTCTACTAATTTATATGACTTTTCTTTCTCTTAAATACTTAAAACTCTATCTACGAATACTAAACGACTTTTAAGCATCGTATAATTAAAACTCTAAATATGATACTATGCAACTGACCAAGATCATATATGATATAACATTAATGTTTGACTCATACAAAAAGAAATAAAGTAAACAAAGGAAACATGTCAAATTAAAAATGTAACTTCAATAAAATTTCGTATATTAACTTCAAACAACATATTACTCCGCACAGAACCAATCAAATGAGGTCACCAACTTGTAAATATTTTACCGCCGCATCGCGCAGGTAAGCTACTAGTTTATATAGATAGAGATGCCCAAATAAATTAATTCAACACATAGCTAACTCATAACAAATCAATTTTCATACTCCGTATTTGGTTAAGACCAAAACCAGCCAATATGGGATACATATTGAGCTTTAAATCAAATCATCCGTAGAATGATCATATTTGAACGTTAAATATATAATCAACTGATCAAAAGCCATAAAAAGCCGCAACCCGAGAAAACACATATTTACTCTATATTGATCTAATAAGGGAAAAAAAATCTAACAGAAAATTGCACACCCCTACATTTGATTGAATAATGCTGATTAAACAAATTATTAATACTAACACAAGTTTTTGGGGGGCACAACCATCCATGCCCTAACTATCCTCCGTCCTTGGATACAAAATATCTTGCAAGAAAATGGAAATAGAACGTTATGCATGGAGACCATAATTAACCTAACATGAAATTGCATTGTATGGTTTAAGAAGAGAGTCTTTGTACAATCATATATCAAGGGTTGAAGGGTGCGAATGCTACAGCCGAATTGTGTCCGCCAAAACCCACTGAATTTGAAATCGCTGCATCATAAAAACAAAAACCTTAATAATTAAGTGATTGAACTTCATTAGTTATGTAAAGTGAATTCGAAAAATCATGAAAAAATATACTCACCGATGTTGATTTCATGTTGCTTCTTCTGATTTGGGACTGTATCAAATTCTACCATCGGGTCTATGTTCTACATTAAAAATGAAAACGCTGAGGGTTATATGTATAAAGAATGATTAGAACGTATATATGGTATTATGGTATATAAGTAATTTTTTCACACAATTTGTATATAATAATTTAGAAAGCTTCTGTTAGATGTATTAGAATTTTAATTATTTAATTAATTTTTAAACAGATCAAGATTAGTTAATTAAAGAGTTTTATATATCCAACCAACACAAACGTATATAGTTGGTTAATGGATGAATTGTATGTGTTTAGACATCCACCTACCAATTGATTAATGGTGGGATGCAACCATCCCGTTTGAATCGCCTTTATCGTCGCAATGGCTTCGAGACCTCCCGCCGCACCCATAGAATGTCCAATCATAGACTAAAAAATATACGAGAAGATAATGTCAATATGGTATTGGATTGTTCGATCTAGAATAGTAGATCATATATATATATATATATATATTTATATAGCGTTGGTTTGCTTTACCTTAGTAGCGTTCATCTTGATTATTGTACTGTTCTTGAATACCTTCTTAAGAGCATTTACCTCAACTAGATCCCCAGCGAGCGTGGAAGTTGCATGTGCGTTGATGTAATTTATCTACCAACAATATGTAGCTGGAGAAGGTAATGAAACAATATCCACGACTTTTCAAATCAATACAGAAAAAGTGATCTAATACTATACCTCTTCGACTGACACACCAGCATCTACTAGACAATTTTGAATACAAGATGTTACAAAAGGTCCGTCCGGTTGTGGACTAGTTATATGGTATGCATCACAATTTATGGCACCTCCCAAGTATTCCGCAAGTATTGGTGCGTCTCTTTTCATTGCATGTTCTAAACTTTCCATTACCTACATGACAACATCGCTATTTATATTCATTTTGTTGAAGAGAAAGAAACTAGTACTGTATATAACTCTAAAGATGACAAATAATTTATTAAGTTACCAGGACCCCTGAGCCTTCGCCCATAACGAAGCCATCTCTATCTTTGTTCCATGGTCTACAAGCAGTTTGGGGATCATCGTTTCTCCGAGACAATGCTTTCGTAGAAGCAAAACCTCCCATTATAATAGGAATAATTGGAGCCTCGGAGCCACCAGTAATCATCAAATCAGCTTTGCCATCACGAATATGATTTGCAGCATGAAAGAAACAACAATTGGATGTTGAACAAGAAGCCGAAATGGAGTAGTTTGGTCCCGTGAATCCAGTATCGATAGCAAGTAAGGCAGAGCCCATGTTTGTTAATATTAAAGGTGTTAAATATGGTGTGATTCTACTATAACCTTTCTTGATTAAGCACTCCACACCATTTGAAAATACCGTCAAACCTCCTCCTCCAGATCCAACAAGTACACCAGCTCGCTCCTTATTAATCTACATGCACATCGTTTTGAAAGGCTAGTGATATATCCACCACATTTTTTGATAGATCCATCAAAATTGTGTATTAAAAACTTGTACAGTATAATGGGCTTAGTGTCTACAAATGTATCCAACTTTGAAATATCTATTGTATGTATCGTCCTTTACGCGTTCCTATTAAATGTATTTAACTCGTAAAAATGCCTAATTAATGTATTGGGTGACCTGTCAAAACCTTAACCGGTTACTTTATCTCCGATCATCTTCTCCGGCAAATTTCCTGCCAATTGACATCTTTTCCGGCCACCTGAAATTAAGGTTTTATCTTTTTCGTTTCTTTGCTCTATTATCATTGCATCTCACCCATTGCTCATCTTTGAAAAAAAAAAGAAGAAGGAAGTCGATGTATGTTGGTGTTGGTGTTTATTTCTTTCAACCGAATAGCTCGGGTGACATCAATGGAGCTCGTCAGAGTTGGTGAACACAAGCCGGAAATGGAGTTCGCCGGAATTAATGGAGCTTGCCGGAGAAGATGACCGGAAAAGTGTGGAAACCGGCTAAAAATTTGAAATTACCTGCTATATCCGGTTGCATACATTAATTAGGCATTTTTACGAGTTAAATACATTTAATAGGGACGCGTAAAGGACGATACATACAATAGATATTTTGTCAAAGTTGGATACATTTGTAGACACTAAGCCCCAGTATAATCCTTTAATGCACGGTTTTAGGAGATCTATCAAAAATATGGTGGATGTCTCATCACCCATTTTGAAAATAAAGTAACATGCGTATATGCCCAATTAACTCTTTTGATTATCAATATGCTTCTACCTTCGTTTCGATGTAACCATTAGTATCAAATAGCTAGTATTATTTAAAAGCAAGATTAATTAACAAGCATGATGAAGGGACTAAACACCTTAGAGGACTTTTCGCCACCAAGAGCCGCATCTTCAAGTGCTTTTTTCCCGGCAACAATGCAATACCGTTGACAATTATCAAGTCTCATGTCACTTTTGGCGTCAATATACCCATTTGATTTGAAACCACGAATTTGACCCGCAAATTTTGTCGTCAACTCTGAAGCATCAAATCTATCTATTAACCAAATACCGTTATCCCCAGCTAAGAGTCGTTCATAAAACATATCCACGTCGTTTCCAAACACAGAAACGACACCCATACCAGTAATAACTACTCGCTTTTTTGCATCTTTTTCTCTTTTTGGGGCGGTGGCAGTGAGATGGGAAGTACATACTTGGTGACGACGTCTTGTGGTGATGCGTGCTGATCGTGATTTGTTAATTAAGGAATGATTATTTTTGTTTTGTGGGATTACTGCGAACCTAAAGAAAGGTGTAAGCAGAAGAAGAGGTTTAGCATCCATTATGGTATATAGAATATTAGTGAAGATCGATATGAAACTGATGCTTGAATATATACAGTATAGTTGTTTACATTCTTAGAAACGTCATAAAAAATGTGATGATAATTACTTCTCGAACATACTTAATCAATGAATTCATAGCTATATTTATTGGGAGGTGATAAATACAACAAAAAAAACTATTCATATACCATTTTATGCTATAGTGTAGTTGTACTATAAGCAGAAACAGTTGTACAATTTGTTGTATGAATAACTTTTTTTTATTGTATATATCAACACCCATATTTATTGATTGCATCTCTATTATACCCTCAATTAATTATCGCTATTAATAGGTATGGAAATCATAGACCAAATAATAAAGGGTGAGTCTAAAGAGAATGCAAATAAAGCGTTTATATATAAATAGGTCACTGTACTTTGCTAAAATATGCATCTAGGTCACTAAACTTTAAAAACGTTCAATTGGGTTACTGTACTTTCAAAGCGTGTTTCACGCCTATTTTTGCTTGATTCCGAGTGACCCAATTGCACATTGTTACGTACATTGTTGAAAGTTTGGTAACCTAATTGCACATCGTCGAAAGTTTGGTAACCTAATTGAACATGTTTACAAGAACATTAACCTAATTGAACTTTCAAAGTTCAGTATGAAATTGAACATTTTCGCAAAGTATAGCAACCTATTTGTTTATAAACCCTTTTCTAGAAATAATATTGTACCACAAAAATATTAAAAAACACAAAGGTAATAATGCTAGACATTATAAAAACTTGAGATTTTAAAGTATTTGCATTCTCTCTCTTTATTGCCTTTATACTTTTCATTGATTTTATTTATGAATATATATTCTTTAATAGAACAAAAGTTTTTTGTAAAGTGCTTTTATCTGAAATAAAAATATATTATTTGTAAAAAACTATGATGGGAGATGCTCTTAACTTGGATAAATGAGTGTTTGTTCTCGACAAATATCTAAACTCGACGTGAAAGCTAACACATAATTAAAAACATCGACTAAGGTTCACATGAGAATAGTAACTACTTAAGAATGTGATAAATGACTTTCAAAACACTTTTCAAAAACATAATGCATGATATTTTCTATTTTTCTCGTAGCTTCTCTATATTAAGAGAAAATTACGTAAAACATCCTTATGGTTTGTTTCGAATATTTTACTTACAGTACTTTAATTAATTTAATTACACTTATCATTCTTTATTTTAAAACTTGTTACGCTAATAGTCCTTTACACTAACGATTGTTAACTCTCCATAAAAAAAAACCTTATGTTAAAAAATTCTTTTAAATTTTTTTGAGTAAAATATAAATTATAAATTTAACATATGTTTAGATACATTATTAGGTGCACGCAACATTATTTTCATTTTCCTCATTTTATTTATCACCAAATTTGGTCATATACTCCTCTATAACATCAAATTTTATATTCCACTACCCAAATTAACCATCATCTTTATCCACCTATATATACATTTGTAGCTTAATTAGTTCTCACTTTTCAACGTCGTTTTACTTTGAAGCTAGGGTCATCGGAGTGGATGCAAAAGAGAAGAGATGGTGACCACCAAAGTCATGACGAGATAAGATGAATGGTGACGGATAAACCACCTCTGTTTATGCCAAATACCGATTATGCCAACTGGAGATCGAGGTTTGAGGCTTTTGTATCTTTTAACGATCCTGAAATGTGGATCCCATTGACTGAAAGGTATGAAAAACCAGTTGCTGATGGAACTCACAGGGGAGTTCCACCTCCTAAGCCGATTAAGAGTATGATCACTAAGGAACGGAAAGCGTGGGATATTGAGAGAAAAACACATGCAGTCCTAAAAATCTTCAAACATCATGAAACCACATATGATCTCTGGAACGCGATAGGGAAGCGGTGTGAAGGTAATGAGAAGTATAAGCAGAGTAAGTTGGAATTCGTCAAGAAACAGTTCGATCTTTTTGATATACTTCCAAATGAGTCTTTAGAAGGACTCTTCTCTCGATACTCTCAGCTTATAAGTGAGCTAACAGATGGAGGAATAGTGCTCACCGAAGTAGAGGTAAATAAGAAACTTCTAGGTGCCTTGCTAAAGAAGTGGAGTAGTAGAGTAATCGTTATGGAAAATGATCCAGAAATTGAATCAATGGCAGTAGATGATCTGATTGGAAAATTATAAGCCTATGCTCTTGACATGCAGAAGAAGGAGACAAAGTCAGGAGCTCAAGTTCAAGACCCCAGTCTGGTGGTCAATCTTTAACAGGTGAATCATATGGTGGAATGGGTTTCTTTTCGGGAAATCATTCTGCATTTGGTTTTAACTCTGCTACTCCCGTCTATGGAAGTACTTCTTATACTTCCCAGACTTCTCAAGCTGCTCTATCACAGGCCACTGAGGAACATGCTACCATCTTTACCGCATTTCTCAGTTCTTATGAAAATTTTCTTTCAAAGAAAACAGGCACTCTAGAACTCACGGAAGAGGACTTTGACCAAATCAATGTTAAGGATTTGGAACAAATGGACATTCGATGGAATTTGGCAATGCTCACACAGAGAGCCAAGAAGTTTTTTGCAAAGAACATGAAGGAAGAATCTGAAAGATGACGGTAAATCGGGTTTGGGTCTTGATAAAAGTAAGGTGAAGTGTTACAATTGTCAGAATTATGGACACTTTGCCAGAGAATGTGAGAAGGCGAAGCAGCCTTCGTCTGGGTTCACAAAGCCTTCTGCGCCCAAATTTCCTTACCCCAAGCCTCAGGAGAAAGATAACAAGACCAGCACATCTACTCCATTGGTGTTGGTCAATGAGAAAGCTTATGACTGGAGTGAGCATGGAGAACAGGAACAACACAGCGCATTCATAGCAAACATACATGAGGTTGATACTGATCCATTTACATGTATTTCATGCATAAAATTAACTGTTTCTGTCAATAGATACAAGTGTAACATCCCAGAAATTGTAGGTATATATTTTATATTAAAAGGAGTTATTTAAATTTTAAATTTATATTTGGTTAATATAATGAATGAGATAAGTTGAGGGACCAAATGTGCCCTTACCATAAAATATGTTAGGAGGGTTGTATCCTGTATTTAAGAAAGAGATGAGGGGTCAAAAAGGTAACTATTTATATTAATAATCCCTTAAACAAATTAAAAGTCTGGAGCTTGTTTTTGGTTCCCAGAAGGTTCGACAGAAAACAGAAGAAAAGAGCGAGAGAGAGAGAGAGACAGAGTACGAGAGAAAGTATAATACATACTACTGTTTTTACTGCATTTTGCATATATTTATTTAGTACACATTGTTCGTTTTACTGCATTTTATATTATATATAATCTATTTGTACCGCATTTTATTTTTTTTATTGCATTTTGTTATTTTCACTGCATTTTATATTATACATAATCTATTTGTACTGCATTTTGTTATTTTCACTGCATTTTGTTATTTTTGCTGCATTTTTCATATATTTCATTCATTATATATTGTTTGTTATTCACTACATTTTGTATTTTACATATTATCGATTTGTACTGCATTTTGTATTTTACATATTATCTATTTGTATTGCATTTTGTATTAAAGTATAATACATATTGTTATTTTTATTGCATTTTGCATATACATCATTTAGGACATATTGTTCTCTTTTTACTGCATGAATACATCACATCATAGTTGTTACTCTAACGATTCACGAGTACAAGTTTTAGTTAATTAACAATAATATACAAAATGCAGTGTAAAAAACGTATAGTTTTATTAAAAATGCAGTAGGAAAAGGAATACTATATCTAATAAAAAATTTATGGGAAAAAAAATTTGAAAAAAAAAAATTTTGAAAAACAAAAAAATTTTGAAAAAAGAAAAAATTTTGAAAAAAGAAAATTTTGAATTTTTTTTTTCCGACGACCGGAATCCGGCGGCGGCCGGCGGCAGTCAGATGGTGGCAGCAAGTGGTGGGGTGGTGGTAGGTGGGGTTGGAGGAAGAAGAAGGTAGGAGGGGGAGGAAAATAAAGTGGAAGGGTTAACATGTAAAAGTCTAAATAGTGGAAGGGGTGTGAAGTGAAAATTAATGTTATGTTTTTTTTTGTTAACTAATACACTTATTTTTTAAAGTAATTACAAAATTGACACCCCTTTTAACCATTGATCCAACCCAAAAGATGATCCAATGGCTACAAATAAAACTTCTCCTCCTTCTCCTTATATGACCCCTTCCCCTATGATCCCCAATCAGAAAGTTTACCTAATAATGTATTTCTTTATATATATATATAGTACCAGGTTCAAATGAGAAGACTAATTTTCGTGAGAACGTGAGAAACACATTAAAATCACTTTTTAACCATCCAAAATATGTTTTTTTACAAAATTTTCTTCGTAGCTTATTCTTTAAATAACTTTTAGAAGTTATTTTTCAAATAAATTTTTTTTAAACGTTTTACTATTTTTTTAATTATTTTTTGTTAAATTTTTTATTCATAATAATCACATTTTATAACTTGAAAATCACATGAATAATATGTGATTATCATGCCATATTTTGTGATTATCTTGAACACATGATAATCACATTATAATAGAGAATAATCACATGTGATTATAATGTTATATTTTGTGATTATCTTAAATAATCACAACAGCAACGACTGTAAAATAAGTTCGAAAAAAAAAGTTAATATTTTTTATTTATATTTATATTATAGCTTCCAAAAGTTATTTTAATAGTAATCATTGAAAAAGTTTTATAGAAAAATGTGTTTCGAATAGTTAAAAAGTAATTTTGAAGTGTTTCTCATGTTCTCACGAAAATTAGCCTTCTCATTTTAACCCACATATATATATATATATATATATATATATATATATATATATATATATATATATATATAGTAGATTGAATTAATTTTAAACTTGTTTCACTTAATTTAATTTATTTATCTGACCATTCATTAAATAAATTTAAGAATATATTACATTCTGGCGTATACATGTTTTTTTAACAAATGTGTAAACTTTTATTAGCACAATAATAATTGGTTAATAGTTGTACCATTTGTGGGGTTTTTTTTTTATTTGGTTAGATTTATATAAATACTAGTAAATCTTCGGGGTTGTGTGATGCACAACCCACGCCCATTAATGTTAACTTTAAATTTTTCAATGTTACGTATATATTATTTTTGAAGCGTGGTGCTTAACAGACACAAAAAGCAAACTTTTATATGGATACAAACATTTGATGCAAACGTGTCTGAAATGAATCATTATATGAGGAATAAATAGAGACCATTAATTTAACTCATTGGTGGCTTTTTCATCAAAATAATAATAATAATAATATTTTCAAGTTTAATTAACATGTCATATAATAATAAGTAAAATAACTAACAAGAAAGTTATGCTATTTAAATATGAAATGAGATTTTCAAAAGTTTAATGACTCTGAGTGTATGCATATTGAGACAGTTTTTTGTGATAAGGCACATTATGAGCATAATCAGTACGAAATAAACTTTTAGTAGGCGTTAACAAATATAACTATTGTAGCTCATATCGCCATTATAAAATATATTTTAAAATTCTTAATGTCTCGTTGTTAGTAAGAAAATATTACACTAAGATAATTCCAAATGTATGGGATATATAACAATTTCAAAAATATCAAAACTCGAGAACTTTTAATAGAAACATCTTATTATCATAAAATCTTTATATATCACTCTAAATATACGTGTTTTCGAATGGTGCTCAATATCCTAAACATAGTAGCAACCTAGTTTACAAGTTTAAAATAATTTCACTGCACATAAAGATACGGAAAAGAACATAAATTGTTACCAAAAATATCAGCAAGTTATAAACCATGATATCTTGAAACGTTAAAGAGAAATCGAGCTTGACATTACATAAAATTTCTTTTTAAAAAGTGACAAATATAATTTTTAGTTAAATGTAATATACTAAAAAGATTGAAAATAGAAAATTAGTGACTTTCAAAGTGAACTCAAGAATGAGAAATTATAAATGATATGTTGCTTACATATATAAACAACAACCCAAATATGAAATTATAAATGATAAAATCAAAGTGAACTCAAGAATGAGAAATTTATATAAACAAATCAAATCTAAACATGAAAGGAAATAGATACCACATGCTCAAAACGAAATACTACTAAACAATCAAAACCTTGTTAAATGCCAAACATGAATATCAAAAGATTGAACGATTAAAATGTGCATGTAAATAAAAAGGATGACGAGTGTAAAGAATTAGATGAATATAGAGAGAAGAAAATATGGCATGTAAAAAAATCCTGTTAATGATTTAGAGTACAATTTTGGAAAATTTTAAATGAGGTGTCATGTTTTAAGAGATGATTAGTGTTCCACTAATATGAAAATGTAAGCAACATATCATCTTCTAATCTAATTCTTCTAATGAGGTTACGTGTTCACTTTTAAACATGTTTACGTTTCCACTTTTGAACAAGTTTAGGTCTTCTTTATATATTAACCAAAAGAAGATTACTTCATTCGTGATATTGTGTTTTCATTCAAGTTTTGAAGATCGTGTAGTTTTAACAACTTCGGGTCATGGTAAGTAAGTGCTACTTCAAGTCATTTTATGTTTGAGTTGTTGTACGTAGACATTTTTATACATCTTATTTAATTTAATCTCTTAACAGTGTTTCTATCTTATTAATTGTGTGTGTGGGTATAATTATGGAGATCAAAATATGATAAACTATTGTAGGAAGTAGCTTGCTGTATTATACGGAGTAGTTTTTAACATAAAATGGATTATATTATCTTTACTCCCTTATTATGCGCGCATTTTGAATTTTATCCTTAGTTAAAACCTTACAAATAAAATATCGGAAATATATTAAGTTATAAAAACAAAATAATATATAGCAACTTTAAATCCACGTATTACATGTATAAACTTAATAATCTTAATAAATATGGCAACTTTAAATAACAATTATTCAATTTACAATAGAAATGGTAAGTATACTTTTTTTGCTAATATATCGTGTATATTTTTACAACTCATTTATCAACAATCTTTAATGACCATTGTTACAACTACATTACTTTTTTAAGTCATTCATTACTTATTACTCGATCAATCACAATAATAAAGTAAATATAATAAGTCAAACCATTTGGATAAAGTCGGTCTACAATTATACCGGCCTGACATCATTATCGTCGATTTAGAATTGATTTTCTTCTTCAGTTCGTTATACGATCATAAGTTTAAACGAGTGCTACCAACTCGGTTATAAATAGATTGCATTTCATGAAAAATTACAAACCAATGTAAATAACTAACACGTAATACGCAATTGTCAAGTTCTCAAGGTAGTTTTCTTTATGTTACGGATCCTAAAAAAATGAATTTGAGTTTATTTATTTTTATTTATCTTGGTTTACTTCTCATTAGAGGCAAGTTCTACATGAAATATTAATCCACGTATTACAATTTGTTATTACAACTCTAAAGTTGTTAGGAAGGTGAAATAATATCCATTGGATATCATAGAGAAGATACCCATGCACATATGTGGCATGACTCTATTGCCATAGACACCACACGAAGAATAGCAACACACTAAAATAAAGAAGTAAACTTGTAACTATATATTTCCGTACGTTTGACAGAAAGAAAAGTTATAAATCTTTCGAAAGAAAAAAGTAACTCTCATAATGTACATTGTGATTTAGTGATTTAATATTTTGATGTACATCAAAATGTAAGGTGTGTATAAATATTGCCTACCTATTCGCAATATGTTCCCCTTCCGATGATGGACACCATCCTAAAATTCCTATTTATTTACTAAACTATTCATTTTTATAATACCGCCACATAATGCGGGCTCCCTACTAGTATTAAATCAGTTTATGCATGTGGCTTGATTAAAAAATGCCAAGTTAAGTTGTATGTAACAAGGAATCAAAAGTTGTGATTGGTTTTGAAAAGCTTAAAGTGTTACTCGTGTGATAATTATTAAAAGTTGATTACGCTTTTGTTTAAACATCTTATATACTCCCTCCGTCTCAATCAAAGTATCCACTTTGAGTATGCACGCAGCTTTAAGATTCTTCACTAACCACACTTTTCACCAATCAAATAACATATCTACTCACTAAATTCTCTTTCGATTGATTGAAACATTAAAGTGGACACTAATTTGGAACAACCCAAAATAGTATTGTTGACATTCGGGTGGGACGGAGTGAGTATGATATAGCAACATTCTACGTGTAATATGTTTCTATATTTGTTTAAAGCAATTTCAGTTAATTAATTAAAAGAAAGTAAATGTAACAAGTTTAGAAAAATAGTTATAAATTTACAAGAGAAACAGTACTTATCTTTTTATTATTATTTTTTTTTTGTTTGTGAAAAACACTTTATTAGTTAATATTTTTACAAAAACAACATAATGGTGAATAAGTTTTCCCTCCCCACTATTTTGGCTATAAACTCACCAATTTTCTTTTTATTCTAAGTCAAACTACACTTAGATATTAATCAAGGACAAAATTAACATTTTGTTACTTTATCCAAAATTGATTTTTTTTTTTTGGTTGGTGGACACTTTGTTTTAGGATGGAAGGAGTATCATGTAATGATGATTTGTCCTTTTTTGTCAACTAGTATTCACTTAATTAGTTAAAAGGACTTAAAAGGAAATAGTTAATTGGACAATTTAAGTCGATTGTTAAATGCATAATAATAATTAGCGTCGACCCGTGCAATGCAGCGGGAATATCAAAATACCGATGAGAGATGTCAATAGTGATGGTGATTTAGAAAAATGATTTAAGGGATAGCTAGACACTACAAGAAATATGCGGATTACCCACGAAATTTACCCACAAATGATGATTCGTGACTATACACCCATAAATTACCCACAGATTAACCTTGGTTGGAGATTCAAAACGTTGATCAAAGTTACCCTTGAATTAGTCACGGATTTACCCACGAAATTACCCATGAAATTATTTTCCGAGACTAAATTGTGTGTAAACCACTTCGTTTGAAATATTTTACACAGATTGCCCACGAACTAAATTATCATGGGTGAAAAAATGGGAAATCTTGTGGGTAAATGGACGTACTCACACATTACACACAACTTGTTAGATTGTGGCTAATTTTATGTGGGTAATTTGTGGGTGAATATATATCCACGATTTTACCCATAGCTCAATTCCATGGCTATTTTGTTGTGTTCATTTTTATGGGTAATTATATACCCACCCGTTTACATGCGTCTTATTTTCGTCACTATTTTGTCTCGATTAATTTTTGTAGAGTAAGTTGTAAGTAAATATATACCCATAACTCATTATATTAACGTATGTATTTTATTGTGTCTAATTTCCTGGGCAATTCGTGAGTAAATATATACCCACAATGTTAAACCTCTACGTTATGCGGGAATTAGGGGTGTTCAATATTTGGTTTGAAACCGTTTAATCCGAAAACCGAACCGAATTGAAACCGAAAAAAACCGAACCGAATTCAAATTCGGTTTTCGGTTTGGTTTCGGTTCGGTTTTGGCTTTTGAATTCGGTTTTTAATTTTTGAATTCGGTTTAACCGAAAACCGAATTCAATTTAATAATATATTAAATTATTAATATATGTAGTATATGTGTGATATTTAAAATTTCTAAACAAGTAAATTTACATTTAAACCTTAAATTAACTTCACGTCTTTCATTTTCAACTCTAGTAAAACCCTAACACACGAAAAATTACGAGTCGAAACCGATTAACTATTAAAAAAAATAAAATTTTTGAAATATTCGGTTTTAACCGAAACCGAACCGAATTCGAATTCGGTTTTCGGTTCGGTTTCCAAATGTGAATTCGGTTTTCGGTTCGGTTTTCGGTTTTGCTCAAAATAATTTCAAAGCCGAACAACCCAAACCGAATAAACCGAGGAAACCGAAAACCGAATCGATGAACACCCCTAGCGGGAATTTTTGTCCAGGCAAATATTTGTGGGTCTATCGGAGTTAAATTTATAACAATGAAATATTATATTTATTATTTACTATATACTATATTATATTAATTAATTATCAATAAAAATAGTATAAACTATAACTATTATCTCGTGGTAACTTCTCTGCTAATTAATCACCTTTTTATGAAAAGAAACATCGCAACTTCTAACCAACCGATGCAATGGTGAAATTGTGAATCAATGGAAGGTCTTTTAGCCTTATATCCAAGCTCCTGCAACCAAAACCAATTGCAATCTAAAGCTACGAATTAATGAAAGTTCAATCAGCATTTTATCCAAGCTCCCACAGGTATCTTATCAATTTTTTTTGCTGGTATATGGAATCAATTTGTAAGAAACCGAATACAAACTGAAAACAATTTGCTATTTGGGCATTAATTTATGTGTTCGTTGCATAGAATAAATAGTACAACTTGAATGCATTAGATTGAGCTGCTTCCGTGACCTGCATACTAGGTGTTTGATAAAATGCCTAAGTCAGATAATGTAAAATTAAGTGATGTGCGTTTTTTCTACTTTGGTCAATGGAAATTTGAAATCTATGTACATTCTAAAGGGTTGCTGTTCTCAACCATTACGGGATGGGTTACTTATGTAGTGTAATACTCATACCAAAGGCAATGACAAGCACACTTTTATTAACGAGAGATCAAGAGCAATCAATGTAAGTTTTTAATTTGTATTTTTACAATATTTCTGTTAATTATTTACATTAATCATTAATCATGTATGTGCATGATTATAGGACAAAATGTTGCTTCTGAAGAAAGAACATCAAGCCAATCTTGCCAATTCCTCGGCTACTGCTACTGCTGACTCCCAACAATTTAATGAATCAGCTCTTTATTACAAGGCAGCTGGTGGTAAAAGGAAAAGAGGAGTGTATGGAACTGGTTCAAAAGTATCTGACTACTATTCGAATCTAGACACTAATTTGACTGCAACAACATCTAATGCCAAGGCTGGTGAAGATTGGAAAAGCAAGTATTTGACAATGGAGAGGCGCTTTAGGAAGTTAAAAAGGAAAACGGGTTCAATAATGCAAACTCTTGAGGCTGTGTGCATGCATATTGGTATTCCTACTCCTGATCTTGATGGTGAGAGTGAAGATAGTGATCAAGAAGAAAGTACAAGAGATGCTCATCAAATTGCAAGTACTAGTGATCCAAAGGAAGGTGAAGGTGAAGGCGAAAGTAACGACGGTGATAACCATGGTCATATCTAAACTTTAAGAAGCAACCAGTTTATAGTTTTTTTTATGCTTATCTGAATTACGTTTAAGACATTTCAGTTTGATGCTTTAAGACCTTTTAGTATTAATGTTCGTAGATTTGACTCTTGTATCCAAATGGTTTTCTATATTAATATTGTGTTTTTCTAATTCCGTGTCCGATAATTGTTTTCATAGTTTTGTTATATGAAATTTCTGTAATATACAAAATTCATAAATTCACACAAATTTAACCATGATACTGTAGTCATGATTTACCCACAAATTAGAGTGGTAACCTTAAAATATTCACCCACGGCTTTTACACATGATTATTATGGGTAAATTGAACTTTTACCCTCGATTTATACACACCGTTATATTCATGGCTAATTTCACACAAAATTATTTGGCGAACATAAAAACTTGTACCCATGACTATTACACATGACTAAATCAATGGGTAATAATGCCCACGAATTATCCAGGAATATATTAGTGGGTAATTTCGTGTTCACCTTAAAATCCCACGACATACTTACCCACGAACTTAACACGATCACCCACCAAAATTGTCGTGGGCACAATTACCCACAGATTAAAATTGTCGTGGATAAAGAATTAGCCTCGAAGGATTTACCCATGTATTTGTGGGTATTCCGTGTTTATTGGCTTGTTACCCACGAATCTAAGTCCTTTTCCCACGAATTTCGTCCGTGGGAAATCCGCGTATTTCTTGTAGTGAGAGAGTCTGCTTGTGTTTTGAAAATATGTAATATGTGTTTTGTGTATATATAATTATATATAAGTGAGACACTTTGAAGAAATTAAAAATTTTAGAGTCTAGTTAGATTTTAAAAGTAAGACATACATAGAATTTATTTGCGATTCGGAAAAGCTCCATTTTAAATAAGTCTCATTCGAAGTTATTTGCTATTTGGAATTATAATAAAAGAAGAAATCGTCCAATATATTTAATTATATTAAGCCAAATTGCACACATTTTTATTCATTCTAAAGTGGATTATAGCTCAATATGTGAAGGTTATTATTGTAATAATGTATTTTACGATTAATTTATGTAGAAATAAACAAATGATAGTTTCCAAAAAGATTCATGTTTAATTATGGACAAATAATATAGTTTCTATAGTTAGAAAATGTTAGTTTGGTCCATTTCATCAAATACAGGAGTATTTATGTCATTAGCGTTTTTTAAAATTGTAAGTCAATGAATATAACCCTTAAACAATATATAAGGGTGTATGATAATAATAATAGTAAAAGAAAAATTATACTATTTCATAACAACGTGCTACTAACTAAGCTATATATTTTCGAACATGAATTAATATATTAAATTTTAATTTCGTATTGCGTGATAAGAGTAAAGAACTGTTAAAAAAGAATGACATCAACCATTTGAGTTAGTTTTAATATATAAAAACACCACTTAATATGGATTAATAATTGTATCAAAGTATATATATATATATATATATATATATATATATATATATATATATATATATATATATGCTTAAAGTTCAACATTGGTTTGTAACCCAAAAAGCACTATATGGTTAAAGCAAACCTCTAATATTTAAAGCACTATAACTCTATAGGGTTTCTGTTAACATGTTCATATGTGTTAAATGACATTCAAGTAGCCACATGTAACCTATGAAGGGCCAAGGCCCACCCTCAACTTTTTATTTATAGTGTTGTTAACTACGTATAAGTTTGTATTGAGTAATACTCGTAATTTGGTCAACAAATGGCCCACCCTAAAATGTAACTCACAAAATAAAGTGGCTCATTCAATTAAAACGTTACAGTCAGTTGTAATCTATTGAACTTTGGACAATTGTATTCAAAACTACAATTTACCTCGGCTGATAGGTTTAAAATCTATAAAATTCAGCATATAAATTTGGTATTTGCCAACTAACAAAGAAGGCATTCACGAACTTTGTTATATCCGATTGTTTAAAGTTATATATAGTTGCGAGTGTTAATGCTAAGTTAACCACTCCTTATTTGTAAGGGTTTAATTGATATATTCAAAAATACTTTGTAATTCGTAATATTATAATGTACGATTACTATTACTATTGATAAATGGTTTGCATTATCATGGTTAATTTTTTTGTGTTATAGAATGTGATATTTGCATTATCATGATCAAAAGACTCTATTTTAAAGGTAACTTATGGTACCCTCAACTTGACAACATGGTTAATTTACTACCCAGACTCAGTTTGACTCGGTCATGTGCAAAATATGTGACCCATTTCAGTTAAAAATTAACGGAAAATAAAACTTACGTTAAGAAAGGGTGAGTTGACTTCTCACAAGTTACAACTAACCACCAACAGCTTCTTCCTATCAAATGTGATTTATAAATTAGGTTATTTAAAGAATATCAAGCTGTTTTAGTACTTGTTAGTATTTTATTTTGGCCCACCCGAAACAACGACACTCTTAAATGTTCCAAAATCATTCCAACTGTATATCGATCATTGTCGTATTCTTCTTAAAGTTTTTCTTACACATTTTGGTTCATAGATTCTTTTGAATCTTTAACTTTTATACAGTAGGACACAGGGGAGATCGACCATTGCCCCTTATCGAAAATCTATTGTCTGAAAATGGAACCTTCACTAAATATACTCGCAATCAATCAAACTTCAAGTGATGAAGTTGAATAACAATTATGATAAGTTATAAAAGCAAGTTATAGTCGTGGGCGTTGTTTTTTTCTAGATATGCTGTTATGAGGGATTTTCAATTCATTGACATTGAAACAGAACATTAGGTGTTAATGGAGACCATGATTAAGGTAACAATTCTGTTCCCATTATGTATTTTAGTGAATATATACATCAAGTATATTTATCATTTTATCAAGTACATTAAAAAACATGAAATTGCTCTGTACGGTTCAAGGACAGAGTCGTTGTACAATCATATATCAAAGCTAGAACGGTGAGAATGCTACAACCGAATTGTGTCCACCAAGACCCATAGAATTTGAAATGGCTATATATCACTAAAAGTGTGAAACGTTAAGTGCACGTCACTAATATGATAACAAGATGTGGAAAACCATGAAAAATTTACTCACCGATGTCGTGCTGCTTCTTCTGATTTGCGACTGTATCAAATTCTACTATCGGATCGATATTCTAATCACCCGATAGTAGAATCGATTGTATTTAAGTTCTTTCGTCACCCAGTTTGTTTCAAACCCTCCTTACCCATATCTATACGTACTTGTAAAAATCACCACTAAATTTTATTAAGTGTTACGTGTGTGATGATGTATCAAATTTTGCCGTAAATTCTATTGTATGTATCAACCTTTAAAGTCTTTTATTGTATCAAATATTACCGCAAATTCTATTGTATGTATCAACCTTTAACTTAACAGAAAAAGTGTCGAAGTTTAAAAATCACATACTAATTGATTAATTGTAGGATGCAACCAACCCATTTGAATCTCGCCTTTATCGTTGCAATGGCTTCGAGACCTCCTGCTGCACCATACCATGCCCAGTCATAGACTGCATGTAACAAAATGAGATCGAAGATGACGTCAATCTGGTGTTGGTTTATTCGATCAAAATGGTAGATAGTTGGTGACATATACAACTAACAGTAATTAACCATCATATCTATCTATTGATATAAGATCAAGTGTCATAAATTTTCATTTGGAGTCCCAATGATGGTAGATATTAATTAAAAGATTATAAATAATCAAACATAAAAATTTACAATTTACATTACAATTTAACATATATATATAAGAGAAAGTAGTAGCAAGTTTGGAAATAAAAAGACGTTCAATCATTTATGAGATTGTTCTTACTCAACCCAATATAAGAACAATGGTATTAATGAGGATCTGAATTGAACCCTCGCCTGTTGCCGTTCAAAGGTGTTAACAACAATCCCTTCTATCAACTCAACCTTAGGGGCGGATTTGTTAATAACCAAGGGTATGCACTTGCATACCCTTGGATTCCTGTCAGTAGTGAAAAAATATTACTTTTTGATAGTTTTTAGAATGAAATGTATAAGGTGCATAGCCTGTGCAAATGGAGTGAATACCCTTCTATTTGCAAGTCTTCACTAACCAATAAAAAAATACAACATAGATACAGACGGAATCTGCTAATTATTCATTATTTTATTATATATTAACGATTAATGATTCACATATAGATTTATTTATCAAAATTTAATTTAGTATAAACATGAGTTAATTATACAAAATGCGTCTTGAGTTTTAGAGTTGCTGAAATAATCAAGATGTCTTAGGTGTTCAAATATAAAATTATAATTTTTAAGATGTAATCACTTTAAAAGAGGATTCTATCACAAAGGATTTAGAAGTTATATGCTTACTTATCTCTATCTCTACTAATTTATATGACTTTTCTTTCTCTTAAATACTTAAAACTCTATCTACGAATACTAAACGACTTTTAAGCATCGTATAATTAAAACTCTAAATATGATACTATGCAACTGACCAAGATCATATATGATGCAACATTAATGTTTGACTCATACAAAAAGAAATAAAGTAAACAAAGGAAACATGTCAAATTAAAAATGTAACTTCAATAAAATTTCGTATATTAACTTCAAACAACATATTACTCCGCACAGAACCAATCAAATGAGGTCACCAACTTGTAAATATTTTACCGCCGCATCGCGCAGGTAAGCTACTAGTTTATATAGATAGAGATGCCCAAATAAATTAATTCAACACATAGCTAACTCATAACAAATCAATTTTCATACTCCGTATTTGGTTAAGACCAAAACCAGCCAATATGGGATACATATTGAGCTTTAAATCAAATCATCCGTAGAATGATCATATTGAACGTTAAATATATAATCAACTGATCAAAAGCCATAAAAAGCCGCAACCCGAGAAAACACATATTTACTCTATATTGATCTAATACGGGAAAAAAAATCTAACAGAAAATTGCACACCCCTACATTTGATTGAATAATGCTGATTAAAAAAATTATTAATACTAACACAAGTTTTTGGGGGGCACAACCCTCCATGCCCTAACTATCCTCCGTCCTTGGATACAAAATATCTTGCAAGAAAATGGAAATAGAACGTTATGCATGGAGACCATAATTAACCTAACATACAATTGCAGTGTATGGTTTAAGAACAGAGTCTTTGTACAATCATATATCAAGGGTTGAAGGGTGCGAATGCTACAGCCGAATTGTGTCCGCCAAAACCCACTGAATTTGAAATCGCTGCATCATAAAAACAAAAACCTTAATAATTAAGTGATTGAACTTCATTAGTTATGTAAAGTGAATTCGAAAAATCATGAAAAAATATACTCACCGATGTTGATTTCATGTTGCTTCTTCTGATTTGGGACTGTATCAAATTCTACCATCGGGTCTATGTTCTACATTAAAAATGAAAACGCTGAGGGTTATATGTATAAAGAATGATTAGAACGTATATATGGTATTATGGTATATAAGTAATTTTTTCACCCAATTTGTATATAATAATTTAGAAAGCTTCTGTTAGATGTATTAGAATTTTAATTATTTAATTAATTTTTAAACAGATCAAGATTAGTTAATTAAAGAGTTTTATATATCCAACCAACACAAACGTATATAGTTGGTTAATGGATGAATTGTATGTGTTTAGACATCCACCTACCAATTGATTAATGGTGGGATGCAACCATCCCGTTTGAATCGCCTTTATCGTCGCAATGGCTTCGAGACCTCCGGCCGCACCCATAGAATGTCCAATCATAGACTAAAAAATATACGAGAAGGTCAATATGGTATTGGATTGTTCGATCTAGAATAGTAGATCATATATATATATATATATATATATATATATATATATATATAGCGTTGGTTTGCTTTACCTTAGTAGCGTTCATCTTGATTCTTGTACTGTTCTTGAATACCTTCTTAAGAGCATTTACCTCAACTAGATCCCCAGCGAGCGTGGAAGTTGCATGTGCGTTGATGTAATTTATCTACCAACAATATGTAGCTGGAGAAGGTAATGAAACAATATCCACGACTTTTCAAATCAATACAGAAAAAGTGATCTAATACTATACCTCTTCGACTGACACACCAGCATCTACTAGACAATTTTGAATACAAGATGTTACAAAAGGTCCGTCCGGTTGTGGACTAGTTATATGGTATGCATCACAATTTATGGCACCTCCCAAGTATTCCGCAAGTATTGGTGCGTCTCTTTTCATTGCATGTTCTAAACTTTCCATTACCTACATGACAACATCGCTATTTATATTCATTTTGTTGAAGAGAAAGAAACTAGTACTGTATATAACTCTAAGGATGACAAATAATTTATTAAGTTACCAGGACCCCTGAGCCTTCGCCCATAACGAAGCCATCTCTATCTTTGTTCCATGGTCTACAAGCAGTTTGGGGATCATCGTTTCTCCGAGACAATGCTTTCGTAGAAGCAAAACCTCCCATTATAATAGGAATAATTGGAGCCTCGGAGCCACCAGTAATCATCAAATCAGCTTTGCCATCACGAATATGATTTGCAGCATGAAAGAAACAACAATTGGATGTTGAACAAGAAGCCGAAATGGAGTAGTTTGGTCCCGTGAATCCAGTATCGATAGCAAGTAAGGCAGAGCCCATGTTTGTTAATATTAAAGGTGTTAAATATGGTGTGATTCTACTATAACCTTTCTTGATTAAGCACTCCACACCATTTGAAAATACCGTCAAACCTCCTCCTCCAGATCCAACAAGTACACCAGCTCGCTCCTTATTAATCTACATGCACATCGTTTTGAAAGGCTAGTGATATATCCACCACATTTTTTGATAGATCCATCAAAATTGTGTATTAAAAACTTGTACAGTATAATGGGCTTAGTGTCTACAAATGTATCCAACTTTGAAATATCTATTGTATGTATCGTCCTTTACGCGTTCCTATTAAATGTATTTAACTCGTAAAAATGTCTAATTAATGTATTGGGTGACCTGTCAAAACCTTAACCGGTTACTTTATCTCCGATCATCTTCTCCGGCAAATTTCCTACCAATTGACATCTTTTCCGGCCACCTGAAATTAAGGTTTGATCTTTTTCGTTTCTTTGCTCTATTATCATTGCATCTCACCCATTGCTCATCTTTGAAAAAAAAAAAGAAGGAAGTCGATGTATGTTGGTGTTGGTGTTTATTTCTTTCAACCGAATACCTCGGGTGACATCAATGGAGCTCGTCAGAGTTGGTGAACACAAGCCGGAAATGGAGTTCGCCGGAATTAATGGAGCTTGCCGGAGAAGATGACCGGAAAAGTGTGGTAACCGGCTAAAAATTTGAAATTACCTGCTATATCCGGTTGCATACATTAATTAGGCATTTTTACGAGTTAAATACATTTAATAGGGACGCGTAAAGGACGATACATACAATAGATATTATGTCAAAGTTGGATACATTTGTAGACACTAAGCCCCAGTATAATCCTTTAATGCACGGTTTTAGGAGATCTATCAAAAATATGGTGGATGTCTCATCACCCATTTTGAAAATAAAGTAACATGCGTATATGCCCAATTAACTCTTTTGATTATCAATATGCTTCTACCTTCGTTTCGATGTAACCATTAGTATCAAATAGCTAGTATTATTTAAAAGCAAGATTAATTAACAAGCATGATGAAGGGACTAAACACCTTAGAGGACTTTTCGCCACCAAGAGCCGCATCTTCAAGTGCTTTTTTCCCGGCAACAATGCAATACCGTTGACAATTATCAAGTCTCATGTCACTTTTGGCGTCAATATACCCATTTGATTTGAAACCACGTCGTCAACTCTGAAGCATCAAATCTATCTATTAACCCAATACCGTTATCCCCAGCTAAGAGTCGTTCATAAAACATATCCACGTCGTTTCCAAACACAGAAACGACACCCATACCAGTAATAACTACTCGCTTTTTTGCATCTTTTTCTCTTTTTGGGGCGGTGGCAGTGAGATGGGAAGTACATACTTGGTGACGACGTCTTGTGGTGATGCGTGCTGATCGTGATTTGTTAATTAAGGAATGATTATTTTTGTTTTGTGGGATTACTGCGAACCTAAAGAAAGGTGTAAGCAGAAGAAGAGGTTTAGCATCCATTATGGTATATAGAATATTAGTGAAGATCGATATGAAACTGATGCTTGAATATATACAGTATAGTTGTTTACATTCTTAGAAACGTCATAAAAAATGTGATAATAATTACTTCTCGAACATACTTAATCAATGAATTCATAGCTATATTTATTGGGAGGTGATAAATACAACAAAAAAAACTATTCATATATCATTTTATGCTATAGTGTAGTTGTACTATAAGCAGAAACAGTTGTACAATTTGTTGTATGAATAACTTTTTTTTATTGTATATATCAACACCCATATTTATTGATTGCTTCTCTATTATACCCTCAATTAATTATCGCTATTAATAGGTATGGAAATCATAGACCAAATAATAAAGGGTGAGTCTAAAGAGAATGCAAATAAAGCGTTTATATATAAATAGGTCACTGTACTTTGCTAAAATATGCATCTAGGTCACTAAACTTTAAAAACGTTCAATTGGGTTACTGTACTTTCAAAGCGTGTTTCACGCCTATTTTTGCTTGATTCCGAGTGACCCAATTGCACATTGTTACGTACATTGTTGAAAGTTTGGTAACCTAATTGCACATCGTCGAAAGTTTGGTAACCTAATTGAACATTTTTACAAGAACAGTAACCTAATTGAACTTTCAAAGTTCAGTATGAAATTGAACATTTTCGCAAAGTATAGCAACCTATTTGTTTATAAACCCTTTTCTAGAAATAATATTGTACCACAAAAATATTAAAAAACACAAAGGTAATAATGCTAGACATTATAAAAACTTGAGATTTTAAAGTATTTGCATTCTCTCTCTTTATTGCCTTTATACTTTTCATTGATTTTATTTATGAATATATATTCTTTAATAGAACAAAAGTTTTTTGTAAAGTGCTTTTATCTGAAATAAAAATATATTATTTGTAAAAAACTATGATGGGAGATGCTCTTAACTTGGATAAATGAGTGTTTGTTCTCGACAAATATCTAAACTCGACGTGAAAGCTAACACATAATTAAAAACATCGACTAAGGTTCACATGAGAATAGTAACTACTTAAGAATGTGATAAATGACTTTCAAAACACTTTTCAAAAACATAATGCATGATATTTTCTATTTTTCTCGTAGCTTCTCTATATTAAGAGAAAATTACGTAAAACATCCTTATGGTTTGTTTCGAATATTTTACTTACAGTACTTTAATTAATTTAATTACACTTATCATTCTTTATTTTAAAACTTGTTACGCTAATAGTCCTTTACACTAACGATTGTTAACTCTCCATCAAAAAAGACCTTATGTTAAAAAATTCTTTTAAATTTTTTTGAGTAAAATATAAATTATAAATTTAACATATGTATAGATACATTATTAGGTGCACGCAACATTATTTTCATTTTCCTCATTTTATTTATCACCAAATTTGGTCATATACTCCTCTATAACATCAAATTTTATATTCCACTACCCAAATTAACCATCATCTTTATCCACCTATATATACATTTGTAGCTTAATTAGTTCTCACTTTTCAACGTCGTTTTACTTTGAAGCTAGGGTCATCGGAGTGGATGCAAAAGAGGAGATGGTGACCACCAAAGTCATGACGAGATAAGATGAATGGTGACGGATAAACCACCTCTGTTTATGCCAAATACCGATTATGCCAACTGGAGATCGAGGTTTGAGGCTTTTGTATCTTTTAACGATCCTGAAATGTGGATCCCATTGACTGAAAGGTATGAAAAACCAGTTGCTGATGGAACTCACAGGGGAGTTCCACCTCCTAAGCCGATTAAGAGTATGATCACTAAGGAACGGAAAGCATGGGATATTGAGAGAAAAACACATGCAGTCCTAAAAATCTTCAAACATCATGAAACCACATATGATCTCTGGAACGCGATAGGGAAGCGGTGTGAAGGTAATGAGAAGTATAAGCAGAGTAAGTTGGAATTCGTTAAGAAACAGTTCGATCTTTTTGATATACTTCCAAATGAGTCTTTAGAAGGACTCTTCTCTCGATACTCTCATCTTATAAGTGAGCTAACAGATGGAGGAATAGTGCTCACCGAAGTAGAGGTAAATAAGAAACTTCTAGGTGCCTTGCTAAAGAAGTGGAGTAGTAGAGTAATCGTTATGGAAAATGATCCAGAAATTGAATCAATGGCACTAGATGATCTGATTGGAAAATTATAAGCCTATGCTCTTGACATGCAGAAGAAGGAGACAAAGTCAGGAGCTCAAGTTCAAGACCCCAGTCTGGTGGTCAATCTTTAACAGGTGAATCATATGGTGGAATGGGTTTCTTTTCGGGAAATCATTCTGCATTTGGTTTTAACTCTGCTACTCCCGTCTATGGAAGTACTTCTTATACTTCCCAGACTTCTCAAGCTGCTCTATCACAGGCCATTGAGGAACATGCTACCATCTTTACCGCATTTCTCAGTTCTTATGAAAATTTTCTTTCAAAGAAAACAGGCACTCTAGAACTCACGGAAGAGGACTTTGACCAAATCAATGCTAAGGATTTGGAACAAATGGACATTCGATGGAATTTGGCAATGCTCACACAGAGAGCCAAGAAGTTTTTTGCAAAGAACATGAAGGAAGAATCTGAAAGATGACGGTAAATCGGGTTTGGGTCTTGATAAAAGTAAGGTGAAGTGTTACAATTGTCAGAATTATGGACACTTTGCCAGAGAATGTGAGAAGGCGAAGCAGCCTTCATCTGGGTTCACAAAGCCTTCTGCGCCCAAATTTCCTTACCCCAAGCCTCAGGAGAAAGATAACAAGACCAGCACATCAACTCCATTGGTGTTGGTCAATGAGAAAGCTTATGACTGGAGTGAGCATGGAGAACAGGAACAACACAGCGCATTCATGGCAAACATACATGAGGTTGATACTGATCCATTTACATGTATTTCATGCATAAAATTAACTGGTTCTATCAATAGATACAAGTGTAACACCCCAGAAATTGTAGGTATATATTTTATATTAAAGGAGTTATTTAAATTTTAAATTTATATTTGGTTAATATAATGAATGAGATAAGTTGAGGGACCAAATGTGCCCTTACCATAAAATATGTTAGGAGGGTTGTATCCTGTATTTAAGAAAGAGATGAGGGGTCAAAAAGGTAACTATTTATATTAATAATCCCTTAAACAAATTAAAAGTCTGGAGCTTGTTTTTGGTTCCCAGAAGGTTCGACAGAAAACAGAAGAAAAGAGCGAGAGAGAGAGACAGAGTACGAGAGAAAGAGAGGGAGAGAGAAGATCACAAAATTGAGCACAAATTCTTGCTTGTTTGAGGTTTCCAATTCGTTTTTCATCATCAACAAGGTAAGAACTACCCTCTACAACCTTTAATTTGAATTATTTGAAGAGTTGGTGATGAACCCTAATTGGGTTTTTGAGAAAAAGTTAGATTTTTGAGTATATGATGCTTCTATGGTTGATAGTGAGTGTTAATGAGTAATATTAAACCTAAAAGAGATGAAGTTAATATTGTTTATGAGTGATCAAGATTTTGATGAAATATTGATAGGTTGATTTATAATGATGATGATAATGATAACTTGTTGATAATGGTTGACACTTTGGATAGAGAATGACTTTGTTAATGTATTGATTAATAGTGATATCATGGTAGAATTTATAAGAAAATAGTATTAAATTGCTAGTTGAGTAAATTATGAATTTGATATCATTGAGAGTAAACATAGTTGGATTTGATGTTAAATGTGGTTGAAATCAGTCCCAAATGTATTGTTTAAATTGGAGTTAATCAATGAAAGTGTTTTATACATGCTTGAATCAAATTGACATGTTTTTGGAGAAAATTCGGAGTTGGACAGCTTATAGTATAGAAATTGGGCTGTTTTCAATAAATCATAACTAAATAACCGTAGCTCCGTTTTTGATGTACGATATACCGTTGGAAAGGTGAGAAAGTCTTCTTTCTGTTGGTTATGGCCTTAGTGCCCAGATTTGATATTAAGTTGGTCGAAAAGTGAACTAAATAGCTGTTGTTCAGCTTTTGTGAAACTTAGTAAAAATGTTGTAAAGTACTTATTTAATGTAGCAAGATGCATAAATGGGAGTTAAATTATAATGATGAATTGAGAAGTATAATTTGATAGATAAAGTGGTGATTTACATAATAATAATTAGTGATGTTTGGAATAAGTTAATAAAGTGGTGGTTAATTTAGTTTGAAAATAGAACGGGTCAAATCATATAAAGGGGGTGAATTAATAGTGAAAAGTTATATGTGATGTTATGAGATTTCTAAAGATGTTATTAAATTGTATATATATGTATATGTTGGTTTTTAGGTGCTAAGGGAATGGTGACTTCTCATTGAAGAATTATTATGCTCTAAATTGCCAAGGTGAGTAATATGGGGAATTAAATAAGTAATGATTGTGTATACCGGGTAAGGTTACACAATTTGGGTGCAATATGTTAAAGTAAAATATTATATGCTAGTTTAGCATGATAAAGTGTTATGTTTGAGATTACTAAAATGTTTCATGTGTGCTCAGTTGTTATATGTGCTCAGTTGTTAAATGTTGCGATGATATAGCATATACAGATAAAGAATAAATGAACATATATGAAAGAAAGAAAGAAACAGTGATACGTGAATTATGTGTATTAGGGATTGTAGAGATCAGTTATGTGGCAGATGTAAAAGTTCAGATAATACGTGCTTTGCACGTGGTTATGTTATGATTTCCATTACTCAGGTAATTGAGTAGATGGATATGGTATAGATGAGTTGTGATCATGACACTAACTCGATAATGTTCAGATAGTTAAGGATCCTTAACAGTGCAGATTATGTTATAGTATGTTATAGTATGCCTACCACTCAGAGGTAGGGTACTAGTCAGAAAGAAAAGTTCAGCTGATCTCTACAATTTCCCAAGACTTATATGAATGAACAGAAACAGAATAAGCACAAATATATGTTTATGTGAAATGTGAAAGTACATTATTTATTTAATTGTTCATATTATTCACTAAGCTTTGGCTTACCCCGTTCGGTTGTTTATGTTTTAGGTCTGTGATTCGTTTGAGCCAATGGAGCAAAGATTTAACTATGATTGCTAGAAGTGATGTTGAGTGGAGCTTGATTGAAAAATGGTTAGACAAGCTCCTATTCTTTTAAATTATCGTTATGATAACATAGTATAAATCGCCCAGCCAATGACATTTAAAGTCAAATGTGAAAGTAAAGTAAAGTTTGACAATTTGAGTGATTGTGTAAGTTTGACTGGAAAGTCAAAGTAAAGGGACCAATGGTATGATAATTATATTTGACTAAGTAAACAGTTTTGACTAAGAATATAAAAAAAAATAAAAAATCAGGGCATTACAACAAGGAGGATAATGAAAACCTACATGATAATCTTGAAGAACTAACTTAGGCTAATAAAGTTTTGAAAGAAAATGAGAAACTTTTCGAAAAGAAATTAGAAGCCTATCGAACTGAGATAAAAGATTTGAAATGTAAAATTTATAATCACCAAGATGCTATCAATAGTAATCTAACTGAGATAAGCTTGCTAAAGAAAGAACTTGCTGAGTCTGGTTTTTGATCTAAAAAGAAAACTTTCAAACTTTTCAACCTCCTCTGTAGTTTTGATGAGATTCTGCACTCACAAAGGACAGATACCAAGAGTAAGGCAGGTCTTGGGTAGTTTTGATGAGATTCTGCACTCGTTTCTGTGTTTTTAAATACGGAGTAGTATTTAAAAACAAGATTAAACACGTATGCTGATATGAATGAACTAAGAACCTTAGAGGACTTTTCGCCTCCAAGAGCTGCATCTTCAAGTGCTTTTTTCCCGGCAACAACGCAATACCTTTGACAATTATCAAGTCTCATGTCACTTTTGGCATCAATATACCCATTTGATTTAAAACCACGAATTTGACCAGCAAATTTCGTCGTCAACTCTGAAACATCAAATCTATCTATCAATCCAATACCGCTATCCCCAGCTAAGAGTCGTTCGTAAAACATATCCACGTCGTTTCCAAACACAGAAACGACACCCATACCAGTAATAACTACTCGCTTTTTTGCATCTTTTTCTCTTTTTGGGGCGGTGGCAGTGAGATGGGAAGTACATACTTGGTGACGTCTTGTGGTGATGTGTGCTGATCGTGATTTGTTAATTAAGGAATGATTATTTTTGTTTTGTGGGATTACTGAGAACCTAAAGAAAGGTGTAAGCAGAAGAAGAGGTTTAGCATCCATTATGGTATATAGAATATTAGTGAAGATCGATATGAAACTGATGCTTGAATATATACAGTATAGTTGTTTACATTCTTAGAAACGTCATAAAAAATGTGATGATAATTACTTCTCGAACATACTTAATCAATAAACTAATAGCTATATTAATTGATGTGCTTCTCTATTATACCCTCAATTGGAGGGTTATTGTAGAATTATTTCTTCTGGTAGAAACCGTAGGAACGATTTTTTCACTTTTAAACCGATGTGAATCACACGGACTCAAATTCTCAATGCCTAGGATACATATACACAAAACTTTTTTAAGTGAAACTCATATGTGAGAGTATAAATGACTTTTAGCTATATATATATATATATATATATATATATATATATATATATATATATATATATATATATATATATATTGCGTTATTTAATTATTTCTATCTTTAGTTATATTTTTTATAATAAAAATACGATGATATTTTCACCACTTGTTTTGATAAATCTACCAAACGTGTACATCAATAACTTGAATTGTACACATTATAAATACATAACTTTTAGCCGTCAGATACAAAAAAAAAAGGATATGATAACAATTGAAAGTTCAATTTACATACAACATATCAAAATAGATTGGATACACAATAAACTTGGGTATGATACTATATATACATTTCTAAACATTTATCGATCTTTTGTTAACTTTATATTATACTGTTATGTTATTACAACCACTGGAACATGTGTACTATGCTGTAATTAATTAATTAATTGGATGATTTAACATTATCTATCAGTTAGTAGAACCGTTAAGTAAATTAAAAAGGAATGAAATCTACACGATTTGAGTCAGTTAAAGCCTTAAAGGTGGATTATAGCTGTATTAATTAAAGTCAACACTGGTTAATTTGCAAAATAAAAAAGTCACTATGTGTGGCCTTAACTCACCGGTGTTTGTAGTTATGATCAATGTTTTGAAAACCGGTTTTTTAGGTGAACCGGAATTCAATCCGGAGCCGAGTTAATCCGGTTCAACCGGTTGGATTTCCGGTTCGACCGCCCATTATACACTATATAAGTTCGACCGGTTTTCTGTCCGTTTCCGGTTCAACCGGTCCGACCGGCCGGTTTGAACCGGTTTTTAAAACATTGGTTATGATACGATCATTTGTTATGTGGTTGAATTTTGTTGTACGTAGCTTTTAATATTTTGGCTCTTTATTACTAATAAATACAGAGTACTTTTTTGATCTTGAAATTGGATATCTCGTTATCTATGTAGATGTAGAGTAGTATTAATTCGAGTTAGAGAGACAGTTAGATAAGGGTGTTTGTAGACTTGTTTTTCAAATTTTATTATTTTCTTATTTTTATTTTATTTTGACATAATTACAAGTTTGTTATTTTTCGGTGTTTGGATCATAGTTGTTAAGATCCCGATCTTGATCTTAAAATCTTACGATCCTCGTGACTGAAAACGATCCCGATCTTACATAGCATCTTAAAATCATATGATCTGCTTAGAATCTCGATCTTATGTCGATTTGAACATATGATCCTACGATCTCGATGCGATCCGATCTTACTTAACATGAATATATGAGTTAACAAATTAATAATTAGCTGATTTTTGTCCAATAAAAGGTTAATAGGTTTATCATATAATCAATTACTACATGTAAAACTATTCAATTCTTAAACTAAAATAGTTTATCACAAGAAAATTTATATCTTTAATAACAAATATAGTAATATAAGTCGCTATGATAAGTATGAATTGATGTTATGGTGTTTAAACTATAAAAGTTTAATTAATTTATCATGCATTTGATATTTTATATGTATTATAGTACACATTTATGAGACCATAATGTATGAGTAGGATCTTACGATCCCGATATGATCTTACGATTCCGATCTTGTGAAAACAAAAATAATTTTAGGTAAGATCCCGATCTTCCCAAACCTTGGTTCAGATAAATTCATTTTATTAAGGTTATTTGCTTATATTTTATTATTCTTAAGTTTTTCTTACACATTAATTCTTCACGTTCTTTTGAGTCTTGTATCTATGGAGAGGACCAATTCACGAAGCATGTATATATTATTAAAATAACGATATTTCTATATTAGCCAACAACTGGATTATTTGATATATATATATATATATATATATATATATATATATATATATATATATATATATATATATATATATATATATATATATATATATATATATGGGTTCTGATGAAAACAAGGAGATAAAAAAAAAAAAACAGACACATCCCCACCCTCCATCTAATCTAACATATATATATATATATATATATATATAAAGGGTTGGGGATAAAAAAAAACGGTGAAAACACTTTTTGATTTACAATTCTTTTAAGTTGTGAACTTTCATTTTTTTTGCTTCACATATGAATTTTTTTGTGAACCCTTATATTTTTTTTGTTTCACATAAAATTTTCGTCATGAACCTTTAATTTTTTTTTTGGCTTCACACAAAGTTTTTAACATTTTCAATTGTGAACCTTATTTTTTTTCACATAAATTATTTTTAAAATTTTTTCACGAAAATTTTAAAGTTTTTTTATTGTGAACCCTTTAATTTTTATTTTTGGTTCACGAAAAGTTTTTAACTTTTTCAACTGTGAACCTTAATTTTTTTTTAGTTCACAGAAAGTTTTAACTTTTTCAATTATGAACCTTTTTTTTTTCAGCTGTGAACCTTAATTTTTTTTAGGTTCACAGAAAGTTTTAAAATTTTTCAATTGTGAACTTTTTTTTTCAACTGTGAACCTTAATTTTTTTTTGAGTTCACGGAAACTTTTTTACTTTTTCATTTGTGAACCTTAATTTTTTTTGGTTCATGGAAAGTTTTTTTCTTTTTCAATTGTGAACCTTAATTTTTTTTGGTTCACGGAAAGTTTTTAACTTTTTTAATTGTGAACCTTTTTTTTTTCAACTGTGAACCTTAATTTTTTTTAGATTCACAGCAAGTTTTTAACTTTTTCAATTGTGAATCTTATTTTTTTTTTTGGGTTCACAAAAAGTTTTTAAGTTTTTAATTGTGAACCTTAATCTTTTTATTTTGGTTTTCAAATTTGACTTTATTTTATTTTTTTTACAAAAAATATTTTTTATGTGAACCTTATTTTTTTTGGTTTACTTCCCCAAAAAAAAAAGGTTCACACATTAAAAAAATTGTGAAGGAAAAAGTGTTTTCACCGTTTATTTTATCCCCACCCCTTATATATATATATATATATATATATATATATATATATATATATATATATGTTAGATTAGATGGAGGGTGAGACTATGTTTTCACTGTTTTTTTTAGCTCCTTGTTTTCACAGGATCTCATTCCTATATTATATATATATATATATATATATATATATATATATATATATATATATATATATATATATATATATATTTATATATCTATAAAAAAGAAAGGCCATGGCTCTGATACTAAATGTTACCTAATGAAACAGGACCGTTTTTGATAATAATTGAAATTGATAAAAGAAATTAATACATAAAATGAGAGAGAGGAAGATTATATAATGATGCCTTTATTTATAGAATTTGGATTACAACACGGTAATATATTGAAGCTTGCTTCCTGATCTATAGATTGTACAGACTCCGACTTGACTATAGGAGATATACATATATTAAAATCTAAATGTTTTGAACATTAGGAGGTTGATAGAATAATAGAGGGTTTTTTCATGTAAAATTTTTCGAATGCTTTCTTCTTTCATTTATTCGTCTTTTATAGGCAGACTTGATCTTCTTGATTCTTCTTGTAGACTGACATCTTCCGGTTGTTCTTCCATAATATCTTTAATAATAGAGCTTTAAGAGCATTGGGTGTGCTTGACGTGGCACACCGTTCTTGTAGAAGAACGCTGATTGTTTAAGGTTTTACCGCACCGGACCGAAGTTCTCTCCGGCGTTCAGTACGCCGTTCTTGTGCCAACGTCCAGATACGAACATTGAACCAATCGACGTTCACCTTTTATGTTTTGTTTTCTTTCCTTTTTTGTGTGTTTTCATCAAATAAAACTAATAATAAAAAACTCCAGAACACTGTCAAGAACACTGTGATTTCAGTTTTACCACACCACAAAATCCTCACTTTCAACATTCTCCAGAACACTGTCCAGAACACCGGTTACCACACCCTGTGCTCTAACCGGCTGCTTTTCCTTTGTTGACTATAGGCTTCCTTTTGCTTTAATAATTTGCCTTTGTCGGCCATAGAAACCTTTCTTTAATAATTTCTTTGTCGTCTTCTTCTTTCTAGGATACTCTGCATTATCATCTTTCTTGGATTCTTCATTTTAACTTTTCCTTTTAAAATAATCGTTGTTTGTTTTCTGGTTTATAATGAATTATGATTCTTTCTTTTATATAGATATATTTCTTTTCTGGTTTACATAAATTATATTTCCTTCTTGAATATAGACTTTTAATTTAATACAATATTGGCATAAGGATCTTGAGAATCTTGAAATAAATCTTCGCTTGAACTTGGAGATCCTTTGATTTCATTTATAATTCTTTGTATTTCTTCTTTAGATGAACATGATTGTAATCTTCTGATAAAATCTTCGTCTTGAATTTCTGGGACTTTAGTAGAGGAACTGTTTTCAATACTCCATTTTTTATAGTAATCAATGACTGCATCTATATCGGCTTGTTTTTCATTAATTTGTTTCCACCATTTTGCACTAAATTGTCTGTAGAATAAGGGTGGAGATGTATCTTGAGCTTCTTGTTTTTTATAGGTGAACAATATGATACATGGTAACTTGAATATAGCAGTGAATTGTAGAGTATACTCAGCTGGGCGTATATGATCTTGCATAAAATAATCTTTATATTTATGATACCCTTCTAAAACTCTTGTTGGAAAAGTGGCTGGAATATTTTCAAAATATTTGAACCATTTAATAAACCATCTTGGATAGATTCCATTAAATTTTTCAGAAAAGTAGAAAAACCAGGTGTGACTAAAACTTCTTATTAAAAAGGCATAGAACCAGGCATCTTGATAATCATAGTAATTGTAGACTGGGTAGGAAGGGTAGTTGGAAAGAGTTTTGTAATCATAGGGTTTTATAGACCATTCTTCTGAAGTAATGATTTTGAAAATTTTTGCTTTGCTGCAATCAATATAATCAGAGTTTTTCTTGGTTATAGTATGATCAATGCTAACAGAACCACTTGAAACTAGAATTGCTTCATAATATTCTCTAGTTTTATAGTTGTCTACATAAAAATGACATCCTCTGGGATATAGATAATCGGTTAGAGTTAAAAAACTCTGTTGTAACTTTTGTTCTTCTAAAGGCTCAAGAATTTTGATAATTTGTTTGTTTGGATTTATATGGTATTCTAGAGGACTAGATTGGCTAGAAATAGAAGGACTTGTTGGAGTTGTAAAAGGACTTCTTGGTAATATAGGAGCTGGTGATCTGTTGGGAGATATCTGACTTATAGATGGGGTTGGAGTTTGTACAAGAGCAGAATATGGAGGTCTTGCTCTTGGTGCTATAGGACCAAATCTGTTTGGGTGTATAGGTAAAGCTGAAAATTCTCTTTGATTAGAGGAAGAAGATGAGGGTTGGGTTATAGATTGTTTGGTTAAAATAACTTTCTTGCTTGAGCTGCTCATTTTCCCTGCAAAAATTCTCGAGATAAAAAGTCTGGTAGAGAATTATTCTCTCCTTTGATAAATTCAATTGTAAAATCAAAATTACTTAATATAGCTTGCCACCTTGCAAAAATTTGTTTAGAAATTAAATTTTTAATATCTTTTTCTAAAATATATTTTGCAGATAAACAATCAATTCTTAAAATAAAAGTTCTCATATATAAATCATCTTCAAATTTTTTAATGTTCAAGACAATACTCAAAATTTCTTTTTTAATAGTGGAATAATTTTTCTGGGTATCATTCCATGATCCAGAATACACTACTACAATTTTTTTCGTAAAGAAACCTCTTTTTATCAAAGAGATCTGTTGAGTAGTAATCAATAGGTCTCTAAGAAAATCGAGATGGGACCCATACAAACCCAACAGGTCTCTATAATTTCAAAAGTTTAGACAAATATAGAGACCTATTTCTATCTTGGCAACTGGTCTCTTTCTTCTAAAAACTTGGCGGGATATTAGTCCTCAAAATAATTCACAGCCCGCCTAAAGTACTTGTTCCATACTTCCATTTACCCTATAACCATTTATCTCTTTCATTCTCTTCATCTACCGCCATAACCCTCTGTTTCTCGTTCATTCCATTGTGGCCACGCCTCCACTGCGGCATCACCATCTCTGCCTCGCCAACGGTCGAAATTCGGTAAATTTCACTCCAAAAACATGTCTAGCCAAATAGCCAATCGGACGCGCACTACTCTACACTTTCAGCCGCCGAGGTAAGGAAATCAAACTTAATAAAAAGAACAAAATTAATTATATGCTGATTGTTATTAATTTTAGTGACTAATCAATTTTGAATTCAATCATTTTCAGTTGGAGGGTTTAACTGAAGATGAAACGAAATCGTATATACTCAATATTAATTTTCAGTTAGTTGAGCATATATAATATTATTAGTTTATTACGTTGTCTTCCAAAATATATCAAACCGTAAATCAATATTTTTCCATTTTGGCAGGGTAATTTTGGTCGTTTCAGCCACCAAGACCTACTGAAGTTCCGATGTGATTAGTCGCTGCTTTGAAAAATGAGCCAAGATGTTCAATTGATCTCCTGATTGGATGAGTGTTGGTATGAAATTTGACTTATTAAATTTAAATACTTACATATTATGTATGTAATTAAATACCATCCATTGCTTCAAGCTAGCTGTAGGTCATATTCCGTAAAGATGAATAATAGAATTGTATAAATAAATGTTTTCGGTAGTTTTATATATGTATTCATGTGGTACCCAATTGTCTCCTTGATTTCTTTATTGTCGACTAGGAAAGTTCGGATTTTGAGGGTTGAGTGTAGATTTTCAAGGCTTTTTGAAACATTGTCGTTTTCATTTTGTTGAGATCTTAAGGCTTCAATTTGGCCTTGGAAGCAGAGTGTGGATCTACAAGTTATTTTAAACCGTTGTCGTTTCATTATGTTGAGATCTTAAGGCTTAAATTTGACCAGGGAGTGGCTTCACTTAATAGCTTAATCTGTAATTGTTTAGCTAGTGAAGTAGGATTTATATATGATCACTTCTATTTTTGTGCAATGCTAATTATGACATTCTTGAAGTAAAAGCTCATGAGCTCGTATTTTTATTTGTAATAGGTAAGCTCTTATTGAGGATATGATATATTTACGGTTTCACAAATTTGGCACTAGATTGGAGAAGCTTTCAACTCACATCTTTGCAACGAAGGTATACTTCACCTTTACATTGCGAACTAGTATGCATAAAATTTATATATAGTTAGAACTTGGAGTGTTGATAGAGGCATATAGTATTTCTTTGTGAAGTAGTAACAATAGTTCATGGTCAAATCTCTTCATAACATTACTATTACTATACTTATATATAGAGAACATCAAATTGCAAAATGTTAACAATCATATTATGGCTTGTGTCTAATAAAAACATAAAAGATGATGGCTAGTTTTTTTGCCTTTTAAATCAACATTATTTGGGGCCAAACGATGTAAGTCTTATGAAGTATAATGTTTAAATTGAAACAGAAATTAATTTAATGAACACATACAGTATATAGGTTTCTAGTGAAGTAACTAGTAGTTTTCTTACAATTTCCTGGATCATATATCATACTAGTAAATATATTGAAAAGGCCACCTAACTTGGATACAGATTATTGGATTCAACTGATGACATTAAGCTTCTAGTGATTTTGATTAGGCATTTTTGAAACTTATCTACAAGGGTTGGGAATGAAATTGTTATGGTACGTAAAAGTGTAGTACTTTAAACGTAGTTTCTCATTACTATTTTTTTATTGTCCTTGCTTTTATCTGATGTTCACATTTGCAGCTGAGTTTATCTGCCATGGAAATAAATGTAATAAGTCCATTTTCTAAGGGAGATCCAGAAACATCCTACAAACAAACTTGGGAACCCAGATATGAAGAAACAAGAATAAAGACGACCCCTAGCATCTGATCGGGACCAAGGGTAAGATTTTTTATACTTGAATTCATCAGCAGGTACACACATGATAATATGATTATATACATGCTAAGCTTTCATTTATTTCCTCTTTTTTCAGCGTAAATTGAGACCATATATATCGACCTCTTTAACATGCCCATCGAAAGTGTTCTTCAGAAGTGAGCACGGAAAATACTGCTAGTCATTCAGCTGATTTCTAAAGCCGTCAACAAGAGTCTTATAGTTGAGAGATTAATATCGTTTCGCTTCATTAGCAAAGATTATGTACCCAAACAGCTCTGATGCAAAGAGGTTTGGATATTATTAAATGTACTTTGCATTCTTGACAAATAAACTACGACATTGTTGTATCGATACATGTGTAGTTTGTTTTTGGCGAAAGTACTTGTTAAATGGAACCGTTTGTCTATGTTTGATATGTATATACACTTTGTTTGTTTCCCGAGAATTTTTGGTAAATTAGGTACAAGATGATTTTCTAGTTTATTGTAGGTTAT
The DNA here is from genome assembly GCA_949592205.1 of Helichrysum umbraculigerum. Lineage (NCBI taxonomy): Eukaryota > Viridiplantae > Streptophyta > Magnoliopsida > Asterales > Asteraceae > Helichrysum > Helichrysum umbraculigerum. The sequence goes on along the minus strand of CATIUR010000003.1, from coordinate 156,568,184 downwards.
CTAAAATAAAAATTTGGGAATTTTAGAATTATGGAATGCTAGAAAAATTGAAAAAAACAATTCTCATAGAAACCTGCTGTTTATAAACGAACTGGTCTCTTTGAGAATGATGATAAACCGGGAAAAATCAATAGGGATCAGTTGCTTTCTTTGCAATAGGTCTCCATTATCTTTTAGAGACCAGTTCTCAAAGGGTTTCTATGGTTGAGACCTGTATACTAAGAAACCTCTTGTCAAACAGGTTTCTATAGGGTTTAAAACAGGTTTCTTAGAGCTTTTTCTGTAGTAGTGATAAAATCTTACTAATTGTTCTTTATCATTATTAGACAATTTTTGTCTTAATATACCACCGTAACCTAGATCACTTGCATCTGTTTCTACTATAAGGTTAGCATCAGGATGAGGTATATTTAAACATGGTAAAACTTTAATTTTTTCTTTTATATGTCTAATTATTTTAGTATGTTCTTCCATCCAAGGTTTTGGATTCTTTTTCAATCTATCATATAATGGTTTGCATATAATTCCTAAATCTTTAAAGAAATCATGTATATAATTTAAACATCCTAAAAATCTTTGTAATTGAGTTTTATCTTTTATTTCATCGGGGAATTTATTTGTAAATTCTAAGCTTCTTCCAATAGGTTTAATAGTTCCTTGAATTATATTATGTCCTAAAAAACTTATCTCAGTTTGAAATAAAGATATCTTTGTTGGTGAAACTACTAAACCATTCTTATATATAGTGTTATAGAAAGCATTTAGATGTTTAAAATGTTGATCTATATTTTTTAAAAATATTAAAACATCATCGATATAGACTATAGCAAAATTTCCAAGTGGTAATATTATATCATTCATTATATTTTGAAATTCTGATGGGGCATTCTTTAATCCAAAGGGCATTACATTCCATTCATAATGTCCAAAGGGTACATTAAAACCAGTTTTATATTTATCTTCTTCATTAATCTGTATTTGCCAAAATCCAGATTTCATATCAAATTTAGAAAATATTTTTGAATTATATAATTTCTTTAATAAATCTCTTTTATTTGGTATAGGATACCTAATCCATTCTAAAACTTTATTTAAAGGTTTATAATTTATTACTAATCTTGGTACTCCTCTTTTTATTTCAGCATTATTTATTACATAAAAGGCAGAGCATGACCAAGGGGATTTTGATGGACGTATAAGTCTTTTTTCTAATAAATCTTGTATTTATTTTTTACAATGTTGTTCTAACTCTATAGACATATGTATAGATTTTGATTTTGTAGGAATATCTTTTTCATCAAAATTTTTAATATAGGGTAATCCTACTATATGTTGTTTTCTTTTCCAAAATGCATTGGGAATAGCTGTACAAACATTATTTTTAAATTTTTCTTCTAATAATTTTATTTTTGTTTGTATATTTTTATCCATTAACTGATTACAAATTCTTTTTTCATTTATCTCACTTACTAAATATTCTATATGTTTCTTCTTATTAATCAATATATTAACTTCTTTAGTTACTATTGGATGTATAAATTCAAAAGTTATTTCTTTATTTAAAATTTTAGTAGTTAATCCACTTTCGTTTGCATAAAAAGGATACACCTGTAATATAAATGGTTGTCCTAATAACAATTGGGAAGTTAAATTTTTTTACTAATATTAATTGGGTATTATAGCAATAATTTTCTTTACATATATGTACATTTGATAATTTATAGTTTACTTTTAATCTAGATCCACTTGCAGAGGATAACTTTTCTGTAGATTTTTCAAAATATTTAGTTGGTATTAATCCTTCTTGAATACAGTTTAAATCTGCTCCTGAGTCTAATAAAGCAATTATAATTATTTTATATTCATTATTTATTAACAAATTTACTTTAGTATATCATCTTTGATGTTTTACTGTTTTTACTATATTTATGGTTTGATCATCTATAGAAGTACTTGTAGTTTGATCAATATTAGAAGGTTCATTTAATAATTCAGTTTTAGGATCTTCTTTAAAATCTTCTTTTTTGTTTTCTATACTTTCTACTCTTTGCCTTAATAATTTTACTTCTAATTTTACATTATTAAGTTCTTCTTGTAATTCTTGAATTGTTATAGGGGTTTTATTTTTATTAAACCTTTTGCATATCTCATTAAAATTATATCCTTGATTAATTTGTATAGCCTTTTCTTCTTTAGTATTTAGTTTCTCTTCTAATTTTTGAAAATATACTTTCTTTAAATCTTTATCTTCTATTTTATTTATTAAATCTATTAATTGTTCAACTTCTTCATTTTTGGTTATAACATTTATAGATTTGTAATCACAATTACAATTTCCTAAACATTCACAGTCTTGTGATTCATAACTAGAACTACTTTCTTCCAAAACATTTATATCATTTTCGCTATAATCTGACATACTATCTTCACTAGAACTGTCTTTAAGAATTATCTTACTTATTTGTTTCTTAAGTTCATCTGATATATCTACTTCATTTATTTTCTTTTTAGCATAACAATCTTTTGCCATATGACCATTTCTTCCACATTTATAGCATATTATAATATCCTTTTGTTTACTTTGTTTATAATTCTTATATGGAGTTTTTCTTCTTTTAAACTTAGTTCTCTTATATTCGTGTTTATTATCATATTCTTGTTCTCTTTTATAATTTCTCTTATTCCTAATATATCTATTCTTAGGCTTGTATTTAATTTTCTTAGAACTAGAAGGAGGTAACTTCAATGTTTCATAACCATATTGTTGACAAAAGTCTCTTAATTCTTGCCTAGAATTTATTCCTTCTTTCTTAATCTTAGCTTTTAACTTTAAATCTGAACATATAGCTAGTCCTTCTTGATTAACATAATTTATAATTTCTCCATAAGTTAAGTCTTTATAAGGTATATTATTATTATAATCTTGACTTAATTTATTTCTAATCCTTTCTGCAAATAACTTAGGTAATCCTGCTATAAATCTTTCTTTCCAATAAGCTTCTTTACAATCAGGCCTAGTCATAACCTTAGCTAAAAACACATCTTTATACCATCTAAAATCTTGTAGTTTTCTACATGTTAAGTTTAATAATATAGCTGAATTTCTTTCTTGATATGCTGCTGGATTTCCTACATAATTTTTTAATATAGCAAAAATTAATGAGTTTACCATGTCATCTATCTGTGTTTGATATGTTTGATTATTTTCAGTTTCTATTATAGTCTTTTTTGCATTTAATATAGCATGCTTATCTGCTTCTGTAACATAACTATCCCACCATCCTTTCAGTATTCCAGTGAATCCTGCTATAATCATTTCAACTACTTGTGGTTCTTGATTATTTTGTGATTTATAGGCAGTAGATGCCATAGTCATTTCTTGTAATAAATTTAATATCTGATATTCAGTTTGTCCATCTATATTCCATTCGTATATAGAATTACCATCATATTTAGCTTGTACTAGGGTGTGTCTTTCTTCATATTGTAAATCAGGTGGTGAAGGTCTATAATAGTAATTTCTAGTTTCCGGTCTTGTAGTATAAGTTTTATTTGATGTATAAGGATTATATCTTACTTTATTTATTTCATTATTATTAATGAATTCTGATAAATCATCATCTGAATAATTTTCTTCATTTATTGTATTTATAGTTTTTTCTGTTATACTTAATAAAGATAATTTCTTTTCAATTTCTTTTAATATAACATTTTGTTTTCCTAAATTTATAGGAGTATCTATATGATGAGGTATAAATAATGGACTTTTTTCATATTCTTGTTTTGTATTAGAAGTACTTGGTTTGTCTTCTTCAATTTTGTTTTCTTCTATTTTCTCAATTCTATCTAATTGTTGTCCTATTGTATTTAATACTTCATTAGTATAGTTGTTTTGATATACTATTTGTTTTAGAGTTTTATCTTGTTCTTGTTGTTCTTTTATTTGTACTAAGGGTACACCTATATAATCTTTATTATCTTGTTTTATAATTGTATCTTCATAGGGTGGATGTATTCCTATAGACTCTTCTTTATTCTTAAGATTCTTATACATTTTATTTATTTTTATTATAGTTTCGGCTTTTTCTAAAAATGGATAATATATCTTTTCTTTTGCACAATATATTTGCAACCATGAGAAAAATGGCATGACTTCATTGTTTTCATATAAATATAAATGCCAAGTCAATTGATTACAACTTCTTCGACTTTTAGTTAAATTATTATTATACCATTCTAACTTTTCTTTCTTATAATCATTATTTATTTCATTTTCTAAATAGTTTAAATCGTGTATAGTTATAGTTGTCTTAATTTTTGGCATTTTTAACAAATAATTAATTTTGATCTTAATTTTTCCATTAAATACCAATTTATTTCTAATAAAATTATTGTTGATTTTATATAATTTTCTTTTAATGATTCTATTCTTTCTATCTGATCATTAGCTAAATATTCATAATTTATTTTAGTTTTTTCTTTAAAATTTTCTAAACTTTTTAATAAGTTTTCTCTTTCTTGATATAAAAACATTAATTGTAAAGATATATTACTATTATGCTCATTATTCATTTGTATTTTACTCATACTTATTATTTATAATTGATCATAATAATCTACTTCAGATTTTGTAGGTTTATAAGAAAAATCTTCACTTTTATTGTCTATCGCGTTTTTAACCATTCAATCAGCTCACTCGACGTATTTTCTAATCTGACATTGATAGGGTTCAGTCAAGATTTTGTTTAAAGCATTATTTTACAGTTTTTTTATTGCTCCATTCGTCCCATTATAAGTGTCAAGTTTTGACTTTTGAAAGTCTTTTTTTTTTACTATTTTAACCTTAAATATTTTTGTTTATGTTATATCAGGGTCGTCTTCAAAGGTGGACGAGGTGGTCGACCACTCAGTGCCTCCGAATTATAAGGGCCTCAAATTTGTATATGTTTGTGCATATGTATGTGTGTATATACATATATATATATAATTTGATTGTTGATTGTAAGAAAAAAAATGTTCTAGTTGTTTCAAAATTGATTGAGTCACAACAAAAGAGTAAGAAAATTAGTTTATATCTCGATATGGGGCCTCATTTCGATGATCATGCATGATTTTGACCAGGGCCTCTGAAAACTCAGCGACGGCCCTGTGTTATATAACACTTGATGCAAAATATGTTGGGTGCAAACCCAATCCCACATCGAAAATAAAAAGAAAGTAATGTCTACATATAAGCTTATGAGCTACTCCCTCTATCACAATTGGTTTTAGAGTGGAACCTCGGTGGACTTGTATGTTGGACATGTTGTTGGCCGGGCTAAAATCGGTCCTAATAAGTGGTATCAGAGCTACGATAGTAGCCCGGATGTGGATGGCGCAGCGTGATGCGCGGCACGCAGTGGCGCATGCCCCCCTCGCTTGACCTCAGCGAACAATGAGTTGATCCTGGAGCCTTGTACCGAAAGTCTCCCTGATGTTGTCGCACCCCCAAATTCGGGTTGCGGAATCAAATCGGGTCGTGGCGCGACTAATCAATATACACAGCACATAAGATATAATGAGCGACCACTATATGCGTCATTTTGGACTTGTATTGATAATAACCAAAGTGTACATCAAAATAGTGTTTACATTAGCTCGGTTTCCGAAATTGAGAGATTTACATCACATAATTACTTTATACAAAATATAATAATGCAATTAAATTTCTGATTGTATGAATGCTGACTCGAGCTAATGATTCCTGCTTGGGCAGTCCAACCTACTGCTGTGTACCTGTGATACATGCTAAAATGGGTCAGCGAAACGCTGGTGAGCTCACAGATTTGTATGTCAACACATATTTGTATGAACCGCAAGATTTAATTGAATTTAAAATGCAATTAAGCAAAATAAAAGTTATACAGCCATGAGCACATAGTTTGAGCTTAACTTGAGTGTCAGGCCTAATTAAGGAAACCCAACTGAGGTACCTCCTACGAGTGCCTAATCTACACTCGTTTTCCCAAATGCTAATACGTCCGTTTGACCAGTTAGTGCGTGCTAACCCGGACGAGGATTGTCAATCCTATATGATATCATATACTAACATTCACGCTACAGATGTATTACCAAACTATGTTGTGGAGGGCTTTAAATTGATAAGTGAAAACAACTCATGTAGTATTTGAATTTGAATGTTACTTGCGTTCATATTGTAAAACAAAACGAGCAATGATATCACACCGCTTCCGCAACCCAAAATTTGAGGGTGTTACAGATTAGTATCAGAGCCTAAGGTTATAGTGAACTAGGTTGCATTTAGTGGGCCTAGACTATGACCGTTAGGCAGTATTCCTAGTTAGGTATGACTGGTTCAGGGATGACATCATACGAGTTTAATTTAACATAGCCTAGCTAACTATGTACAATTAAATAAAGATGATGTGATATTTGAAAGGGGTTATACTGGATTGGGAATGCGTAGTTGACTCTGATTGTTATGTGCTAGACACCCTAGGCTATTATATGTACTGTAGGTATATATGAATAGGCCTTACTTGTGTGCTACTCTTATGTATCAATATGTATCGAAAATATATAACCAACTCCGCTGTATCATCATACTTTCGCGAAGAGGCACATCGCCGTCTTCCTCACCATCGCGACTCGGCATTTTCCTCTTATGTACGCATAGGAGGATATCACATTCATCACTGAACCTCGGGAAGGAGGTACAAACGTTATCATTGGGAATGGAAACCCACACATGCTAAACGTCCACGAAATTTAAAACGAATTGACAACTTTTCAACCTTGACCATATGGATTACCACCGGATTAGTGCTGACTAAGTCCACAATAAATTAAATTATCTCAATCATAACTTGATCACTTAGATCAAACAATTCAATGCCTCGGTGCCTTGACACCTACATTTCAGCCTTTGTGCTACAATCGGAAATTTCGAAACATCAACACATTTTGGCCTTGGGGCTACAAATCAAACAACACACGGCACGTGGTGCTACAATCACATGGTATGTTGATACCACAATATGTGCACGTTAGTGCAACTTTCATAGCACGTCGATACTACGAATCATGGCATGCTGATGCCACACTCACAGTACATGGGTACTACAATCATAGTGCTGCAGGCACTTCATTTCGGCACGTGGTGCTGCGTTTCATAGTACTTTTGTACTACAATTATAATACATTACAGTGCTTCGGGCACTACATTTCGGCACGCTGTGCTACACACGGGCTCGATGAGCTACCCTCAATATACATGTAGGCTCGCTATAGTTACATGTACGACTTATATATACATATACACTTACTTAACAGGGCACGAGGTGCCACACTTGACTTTTACTAACGTACGTACACTTGCATAGTTACATGTACACCATATATATGTATATACGACCAATTAGGCATATAATGTCTCAATCGATATATACACAATGACGACACCACACGCATGGGTTGTGTTGGTGAACCCTGCCTCAACACCACCTAGGGCACTGTAGTTGTCGCATTCACCGGCATGAATGGCTGTGTGGTATTCTAGTACTACACCATTGTCTGTAGGACTACTCACAACAACATAGTCTGGTTGACTACATTTAAAACACAATTTAGGCGTTATTACGATTACTTACAACACTCGAAAAACATGAAATTCATGACAATTCAACAAAGGTTAACGCAACAGCAAGCATTAAAATTGTTGCATCAAAACCACAAAAGGGAGGAATATGCCTGCCACCCACAATATCAAAAACTTCAACATAAAGGATCGTAGGATCCCGTGTACCTCAATTTAGAACTCAAGTGAATTATTTATGACACTGCAGTAATCATCATCTTTGATTAAAGATCTCACATTCGTCATTTTATTCTTGTTTAAGAATGATGCCTCCTAGACGACAAACTTACACTCAAGTCGAGCTCGACCAGTTCGCGGATCAAAGACTTGTAACCTGAGTCTTGGAGCGTTAAGACAAATAAACTTGATTTGACTTGACGAGTATTGATGTCCGAAGACTTGTAACCTGAGGGTGCCCATGACACGTGATGGTTATTAATTGATTAGGCATCTCGAAAGACTACATTTGTAGTTGTTTGTCTAAATTACCCCGATTTAGTTGATTGACTTGTCCAAATTACTACGATTTGGTTGATTGAGTTGAGTTTTGAAAACGTGTACGGCCCGTTGGTGATTGTTTGTAATATAATTTCAACATCATTATCTTGTTTTCGAAGTGTTATACTTATAAAGTATATCCCAATGTACTTTTAAAGTCGTATCGTACAATAGTTTGAAGATTTATAAGTTCGACACTTAGTATAAAAATGGTTTCAAACCTTCTGTTTTTAGCGTCACTTATAGCGACACTTAGGGTTTAGGCAACACTCAGGTAGTGTCGCATAAAGTGACGGATTCTGATCTAATGGCGTCACTTGGGTAAGTGTCGCATGGAGGGCGACACTTAAGGAAGTGTCGGTTGTAAGTGTCGGTATACAGGTCAGGAGTCACTAAGGTTAGTGACGGGTGAAATTAGTTCTCGATTATAGGCGACACTTAGTCAAGTGCAGCAAGAAGTGTCGGCTTGAAGTGACGGGCATTGAATTTGCGACACTTAGGTAATGTCGGGAAAAAGGGGTTTTATGCAGCACTTAAGCAAGTGACGCAAGATTAGGGCTTTTAGTGACACTCAATGCATCACTTAAGTGACGCACGAAGTGACGCTATACTGCAGTCGACTATGCGACACTTAGTTCTGTTACGGATTTTTGAGTCGAAAACGAGTTTTCCGGTGACCATTTGGTCCAAATCTTTTACCCAACCCATATATGGACATTTCAAGCATATACAAACAACTTTCATGTAAAAATAAATGAAATCGAAGTGTTTTCGAGTTTTTGTCGGAAACTTACAAAGTGGCGAATCAAAATTCCGAAAAGATAGAGTTGTAGATCGTTGCGTGGTGGTCGTTTTCTCCAAAGAGCTCCAGCGATTTAAGGTCGTTTGGGGGTGTTATTTAGTGATTTTAGGAGGTGGTGGTGGTTTATGGTTTGAGAGAAAATGAGAGGAAGGAAGGAAGAAAGAGATGATGAAATGATGAAAAAGATGGTGATGGTGGTGATAAGGGAGGCCGGCCCACTTGGGCCCCACCCGAGTGTGGTTGGTTCCCTATTTTAGCTCCGTGTATTCGCGCTCCATGCGGTGTTCGTTTTCCCGATCGTTTAAATGTTAAATAATTATTTTATACGTTTAAATACATGTTTTAAAATACGCATAATTATTTGATATTTCACTGGAAATATTTCATCAAATACTTTATAGTTGAGTTATATAAAACATAACTTTTAATTCCATGTTGATTGTTTGCGCGTTTAATATTTTATCCGTGTAGACGTTATCGGTACGATACGAAATTGAATTGAAATATTATCAAAATATTATCTTAGATATAATTGTGTTATTATTAAATAATATTATATTATTTAATAAAATCGCTCACCAATGTCCGTATTAATTTAACCGAATTACGTTCAATTTGAAACTTGTACGATTTGAGCAAATCGTATAGTTGTATATATTCAACAATATATATTACTTGATAAATTAATTAGCCTAACACAGAACTAATTACATGTATTATGACTTGTTTAGGCCCTAATTACAAGTCCTAATTTTGACGGGTGTCACATTCTCCCCCTGTTAGAAGAATTTCGTCCCGAAATTTAGCTTGAAGTCGCGTTTGAAGTAGCATCAGTGAATAACTGAGGATACTTGAGTTTCATTTGATCTTCCCGTTCCCAAGTGAATTTCGGACCACACCGCGAATTCCACCTGACCTTGACGATGGGAATACGACTTTGTTTGAGTTGTTTGACCTCACGGTCCCTGATTTCAGCGGGTTCTTCAACAAATTGAAGTTTGTCGTCCACACGAATTTCGTCGAGTGGGATTATGAGTGTCTCATCAGACAGACACTTCTTTAAGTTTGAAATGTGAAACGTTGGATGCACACTGCTAAGCTCGGGTGGCAGCTGCAATCGATATGCCACTGGACCAATCCTCTCGAGGATCTCGAATGGCCCAATGTACCTGGGATTTAACTTCCCTCATTTGCCGAATCGGATTACTCCTTTCCAAGGCGATACTTTGAGTAGCACTCGATCCCCAACCTGGAACTCGAGTGGTTTGCGTCTCACGTCAGCATAACTTTTCTGACGATCGCGCGCGGCTTTGAGTTTATTTTGAATACCGAAGATTTTCTTGGTGGTTTCATGAATGATTTATGGACCAGTGAGTTGGTTATCCCCCACTCCGGTCCAACAGATAGGTGACCGGCACTTACGACCGTACAGTGCCTCGAATGGTGCAGCCTTAATGCTGGAGTGATAACTGTTGTTGTACGAGAACTCGCACAACGGTAGATGTTGTTCCCAATTCGCACCGAAGTCAACTACGCAGGCTCGTAGCATGTCTTCCAGTGTTTGAATCGTTCGTTCACTTTGGCCGTCGGTTTGAGGGTGGTATGTGGTACTCATATCAAGACGGGTACCCAATGATTTCTGAAGTGATTGCCAAAAGTGAGATGTGAAGCGACTATCCCTATCGGAGATAATCGAGGTTGGAACGCCGTGTCGGGAAACAATCTCTTTGATGTAGATGCGTGTGAGGCGTTCCATTTTATCGGTTTCCTTGATCGCCAGGAAATGAGCGGATTTTGTGAGACGATCGACGATCACCTAAATGGTATCGCAACCGCTCGATGACTTGGGTAATTTGGTTATGAAATCCATGGCGATTTGTTCCCATTTCCATTCAGGGATGTCAGGTTGTTGAAGTAAGCCAGAAGGCTTTTGATATTCAGCTTTGACTTTTGAGCAAGTAAGGCACTTGCTAACGTAGGTGGCGATTTCGGCTTTCATGTTCGGCCACCAATAGAAATCCTTGATGCCGTGATACATTTTGTCGGATCCCGGATGGATAGAATATTTGGACTTGTGAGCTTCATCCATCACCAAGTCCCGCAGGTTTCCAAAACTAGGTAACCAGATTCGATTAGAGAAATACCTAATTCCATTAGGTTTGATTTCGAATTGTTTATCCATGCCTCGCAAGGCTTCCTCTTTGATGTTATCGGTTTTCAAGGCTTCGAGTTGAGCAACGAGAATTTGAATGTTTAGATCGTTGTGAATTGTCATACTGAGGGCTCGGACTCGAAGTGGTTTGGATCGTTCCTTTTGACTGAGGGCATCGGCAACAACATTTGCCTTCCCTGGATGGTATTTGATTTCACAATCGTAATCGGTAAGCAACTCGACCCATCGACGTTGCCTCATGTTGAGATCCTTTTGATCGAAGATATGTTGGAGACTTTCATGATCGGTGAAGATTGTGCCCTTAGTGCCGTAGAGGTAATGTCTCCAGATTTTGAGAGCAAAAACGACAGCTCCTAGCTCGAGGTCGTGAGTGGTGTAATTCTTTTCATGGATTTTTAGTTGTCGCGATGCGTAAGCTATGACCTTGTCTCGTTGCATCAACACGCAACCGAGACCTTGATAAGAAGCATCGCAGTATACCACGAAGTCGTCGGTGCCTTCGGGTACAGATAGGATTGGAGCACTGCAAAGCTTTTGTTTCAGAAGTTGGAATGCTGACTCTTGTTTATCAGTCCAGTCAAACTTTTTGTCTTTCTGAGTCAGTGTCGTGAGTGGTTCGGCTATTTTTGAGAAATACCCCACGATAATACCCCACCAATCCTAAGAATTGACGTATCTCGGTTGGAGTGGTTGGCGACTGCCAGTCTTTGATAGCCTCTATTTTTTACGGGTGTCACAGATGTGGACCCAGCCAGGTCGAGCGCTGAGTTATGCAGTGGCGTATGCCCCCTCGCTTGACCTCAGCGAACGATGAGTTGATCCTGGAGCCTTGTACCGAAAGTCTCCCTGATGTGGATCCAGTTAGGTCGAGCACTGAGTTTGCGGCGGTAGTATAAGGTTGGATTGGGACTATCGTTGGAGGGGAGGCCCAATGGACTTGGGTTTGAGGGGAGGATTGTTGGGTGCAAACCCAATCCCACATCGGAAATTAAAAAGAAAGTAATGTTTGCATAAAAGCTCATGGGCTACTCCTTCTATCACCAATTGGTTTATAGTAGAACCTCAGTGGACTTATATGTTGGACATATTGTTTGACTAAAGTATCGGCCCTAACAAAATATATAAATGAATTTGGTTTTAAATGTAATTTCATTGATATAATGTTCATCAGCTATTATATAACACAAACAAAAATATTTAAAATCAAAGTTGAAAAAGAATGACTTCAAAAAGTCAAAAGTGAATACTTGTAATGGGACGGAGGTAGCATTTAAATAGTTCATTTTGGACTATCGGTGAAAAAAGGTTTCGAAAATTGAACTATTCAAATACTTTTTGGAAGTTAGGGATGACGGGCCGATAAAATTGAAAAGCAGGGGACGATTCAAATAATTTACTCTAATTTTAGATTGGTCTCTAGCATGGCAATTAGATTTAATTTCTACTTTTCTTACAATATCGGGATGAAATTTTTTGATCGTAGTATTTTTTTTCTCTTTACTTTTGTGATTCAAGTTATTTTTCTTGGTTTATTAAAGGGTCCATCTAGCAATGAGTATATGGTGAATCTTAAGCAATGTTTTAAAAGCCGGGTTTTTAGCTGAATCGATTAGAGCTCCGATTTCGGTTCAACCGGTTTGATCGTTAAAATCGGCCGGTTCAACCGGACTGATTTTGTACATATTATTTACTTTATTTTATCGTTACAAGCCATCACCTTTTACTTTTCCTGCAACTTTGACCATTTTATTATTATTAATTGGTTTTTGTGAAGATAACTTGAAAGATTACTATTGCTTGATGTGATAAGGCTGACAAATTTAAAAGGCTTTTGTTATTCCCTATACATTTTTGTGTGGTCCTCATGAATTGGCAGATAAAAAACACTTTATATAGTACGTAGTGGTGAAAGTAATTTTTGAAAGAATAAAAATGGGTGTAGGGATCTCTACTCTTCTGTTAAAGTCTTCTCCACCATCTGATTTTTTTACTTCTCTCGTAATCTCTACTTCACCATTTAATTATTTTCTCTCAATCTTAAATCTTCATCCGTTCATCTACTGTAAGATCACTCTAAAAACATCAATTTTACATCTAATTACATATTAGTATAATACACAAATTAAAACTTGAATACATAGGGTCGGGGAGGATAGGGGTGTGGCAGAAAGCGGCGGAAGGGGGTGGCGGAGGGCGGCGGACTACGGAGAAGGGGGCGGAGCTAGGTGTACCGAGGTTAGGGTTTGAAGTTTGTCAATTTGGGGGTGAGAGAGATGATGCGCGTGCGGTGTTGGTGTTTCCAAAAAAGAACCAACAAAATAAAGTAATAAAACCTAACAATAATAATACAAACTTTGGAGAAAAAAAAAGAAGAGAAAATTGCATGGATCGTCCCTGTGGTTTGCACTAAATTGCACGCCGCGTCCCTGTGCTTTTTTTTACCTGGATCATCCTTGTACTATCATTTTGTTGCGTGGGGCGTCCTTCTTTCAAACTGACGTTAGTCTATCCCGTTAAGTTGACCCATGTACGGAACACGTGAGGGTAAATTGGTAAAATCCCCTCCCCTTCTCTATTATTATCGTCCCCGTCACTCCTTTTTCCCCAAATCACTTGGCGCTCAAACGATTCCAAAACCCTAAACCTCAATTTCAAAAAAAAATATTCAAAATTGGCAACAATGGTGAACAAGTTATACACAATACGAAAACCTGGTGTGGATTACGACTTGAACACTCTATACGGTATGGCTTTTGCGCTGTAATTCTTTAATTTCATATAAGTCGAATATATTGCTCCGTAATTCAAATTTATTTTATGCAAGTTTATTTTGTTATACATATACGTATCCTTCTCAGTTTTCGATAAAGCTACATCATGGTGGAGTGTTTACTGATCCACCAGGAAGGTTATATCTCAATGGTAAGGTTACTTATGTAGATGCAATAGATATTGATACGTTTTCTATTCTTGAGCTCAATGATATTATGGAGGATTTAGGTTACGATGGATTTAGTGTGATGTATTACCATTTTCAAAGGCCATACACCATTTTAGATTATGGATTACAGGCTTTAGGTAGTGATTTGGATGTTGTTAATTTGAGTCAATATGTGAAAAAACATAAGCAAATTGATGTTTACACTGAGCATGATAAGACCAAAGCAATGACATACAGTAATGTATCACCATCATCCACTGTAGTAATTGTAACACCCTGAATTGGGCCCAGTAGAATCAGGTATTTATTTAAATTTAAATACGTACATTTAATTGTTTGAATATGTTTGATTGTGAAATTAATAGGTAAATAAGTCTCATGAGATATTGTGGCTAGTAAAATATTAGTTGTTTTAAATAATCTTAGACGACGGTAAAATAAAACAATTTTCTCGCAACTAGTAATTAGGTTCCAGACAATAGATCAAAAGGTGGTATAATATGGTACTGTAACTTAAATGGGCCGGTTTAATAAAAAGGAGGGGATCGATCTTATTTTCCCCAATCCCTCATTTCACCTAGTTTTGATACCTAAAAGAAAACCTAGCTAAAACCATTACCAAATCAAAAGCTTAAATCGAAACGATTGAAGAATGGAAGCTTAAATCTTTGTTAAGATCACCATCCTCATCTCTTTGTATTCTTTATCTTGTAAGTGATATTTTATATATAATGAGTTTTAGGTAAATTATTGATTGTTATGATTTGAAGTTTGATGAGCTAAATAGATGGTTGCATATCGATTAGATGATGATGATTGAACTTCTTGCACTTGATTTCATGATAAAACATGATAGATTTAGTGAGTTTTAGTTTGAATGAAAATAGTTAGGTTATAAGTGGTTTTGATGATTGGTGAAGAATTGTTGTTTGAATCATGATTGTAAGTTGTTATTAGGTGTTATGGTACATTGAAATCGATAAAAATCTGAGTTACAAGTTGAGTTTGGTTGATTTTGTGTCTTTTGGTTCGAGCTGAAATGTGCAGGAAAACCTGCAATTTTCGTGCAGATCCTTAACGGGAATCCGGACGGATTCATGGGAATCCGGACGTATTCCCGGGAATACGGCGGATTCCCTGGCGTATTCGAGAACGGATTGCTTAAAATAAGTTCTGACTTGAAAATTGATCGGGAATACGGCGTATTCATCTGAATCCGGCCGGATTCAAGTGAATACGGACGTATTCAAGGGAATCCGGGCGGATTCCCAATGCAGATCAATGCATTATCTTTTTACTAATTATGATTATATATCTATGTGTGTATTGTATCTATTATATAATACATGTTTGAGTTGCAAGTTAGGAGTAGGTGAATTGATTGTTTTCTTAACAATGTGCATTTATATTTCGTTAATAATTCGAGTGTTTTAACGTGATTTCAGACAAGGTGAAGACTCAGTGAAATTAGTCACTTGAGTAACTGAAGTTAAAGTGGACAGGTGAGTGGACTTTTATCTTTCACTATGTTTGGTGCACACTCATGTGGTTACTTCAAGTGTTAATTATGCATTCTTGTGTTAAGGCATATTGTGAATTAGAAGTAAGTGTTAAGAAATCTATTGGTGATTGTGTTAAAGAGGTCAATTTTGTTGGACGTTTTGCTACAGGTTAGTCAACACGAGAGTTGTGAACATGTGTTGTGAATGGAGCTTGTGTTGACTAAAGGTAGCAAATCGTTATCGGTTAACCACTGTATTGGCCTGCAGTTGGTGTAAGTGTCGCTTGGTGGGCCACCGCGGCTGAGGGTGCCACAAGGGCCACCGATCCTCTAGTGATGTTGAGTCAATGTGTTGAATTGTTGTAGACTCATGGTGTTAAACTAAGTGTAGTGTTAGTGATGAGTTAACTCACTTAGCTTCGTGCTAATCCCTCGTTGTTTACTCCTTGCAGGTTAATATATTTTGTTAAGGGCGGGTCTCGGAGTAAATTGAAGGAGTGTTCGACAATAATAGAACTCTGATGACTTTTGTATTACTTTAAATATTTTGTTAAAGTAACGCCCATCTAATTGTGTAGTTATATAACGAAATACTTAGGTAAAGGATTATGTATATTTTGGTTAATCCAGGGTTATATATATATATGGGATATTGCTTCCGCGATGTTTTAAAAAAAAAAAAAAAATTTGTGTTCTAAATTAGGGGCGTTATAAGTTGGTATCAGAGCTTAGATTTGGGCGAATTGAACAACTTAGAGTGTTTAATCCCAAATCTAGTCTCGAGTTGTCAAACATTCCGGGTTGTGGGATTGGCTATAGTGAGAAATGTGTTGATATGTTAGTACTAACAATTAACAAGTGTTGAGATGTGTTGTGATACAGATGGCAGAAAATGAGCAACCACCCCGTACTCTCTATAATGTCTCGACTGTTCACTCCGCTCCAGAAGATGAGGATCATAATGGTACTTCAAATCCGGTAAATACAGAAGTTGAAACTAGTCAAGATTATATATTAAGATTAGAGAACAGGGTAGTCGAACTTGAGAGAGAACGTGCAGGGTCATCTCAGAGATCCATTCCTATTTATTCGCATGTTGCTACTACTACTCCTCCCATTACTGCTTCTACTCGGATTCCGGTTACTTTTCCTCATGTTTCACAACAACAGCAACAGGGTTATGATTTTCAGACATCATTTCCGTTTCCTTCATTTGGATCGACTGGTTATCATGCACCATTTTTCCACCTTTTCAGTTGCCGAAGAAAGGATGTTCTCTTAAAACCTTTATGTCTAGTAAACCATCCTCTTACTCTGGAAGTCCTGATCCTACGATTACCTTAGACTGGTTACGTGATGTGGAAAGGAAGTTAGAGGTTTGTCATTGTGATGATGAAGACAAAGTTCCATATGCTATCCAATTATTGAAAGGTGAAGCTATGTCGTGGTGGGATTCGATAACTGCACATTTCAATCCACAACAAAGGAGTTCTATTAAATGGCAGGATTTTCATGCCGAAGTATGCAAACAATTCTGTTCGGAATATAATCTTGATCGTGTCAGACAGGAATTTATGGATTTACGGAAGACTGATGAGATGTCAATCGATGAACTTATCCGGCAATTTTCTGAGAAGTTAAGATTTGTGCAACAGTGGGTTCCGACTGAAAGAAATAAGATTAGTCATTTTGTGAAAACCTTACCTCCAGATTATCGTACCACAGTGCGAATGGCTAGTAGCATTTCTCAGGCTTTTGAGTGGGCACGATCAGTGGATAGTGATGTTGTGGCTAGGAGGTTGCTAAATAAGGAAAGGTATGCGCAGAAACCGAAGAGTGATTCTCCCGGTAAAGGAAAACAAAGATGGCAACCTTCTCAATCGAACAAGAAAACTAGTTATGGTGGTGTTCCGATGGATAATTCGTATTGTGCAAGATGTCGATCAAAACATACCGGGCCTTGTTCTATTCGGACATCTAGGTGTATGAAATGTGGGGTGTTGGGTCATAATGCGATTGATTGTACTTATCCAAATAATGTGTGTTGGACGTGTCACAAAGAGGGACATCGAGCGGGTGATTGTCCTGATGCAAGGAAGCGAGATACGGGTACGGCTAGAGGTTCCTCATCTTCTGGCCAGAAAAGGAAGATTCCTCCAGCTGCTACGGGTCGAGCTTTTCAAATGACCGTGGATGATGCTGTGCTTACTGATGATGTGATTACTGGTACTTTCCTTGTTAACTCTGTACCAGCTCGTGTATTATTTGATTCTGGAGCAAATTGCTCGTTTATATCAGTGCAATTTTGTGATAAACTGAAATTGACGCCCTGTATGATTTCTAATCCCTTAGAAATTGAGGTAGCTGATGGTAAGACAGTTCTTGTTACCACATCGGTAGCCGGAGCTAGTATATTAATAGAGGATCATGAATTTCCAGTTTCTTTCCTATTGATGCAAATTCCTAGTTTTGATGTGGTTCTTGGTATGGACTGGCTGAGTCAAAACAAAGCCGACATCTCTTGTCATAAGAAGTTAATAAAAATCCCTGTTTCCAATCTATCTTATGTTGTGGCGCGTGGGGAGCGTACAAAGGGTAGTATTCCGGTAATATCCATGATGAAGGCTAGGAAGTCTTTAGTTAAGGGTTGTGAATCCTTTGTGGCCTATGTTGTAGATGTTAAAGTAGAAAAGAAATCCATTTCCGATATTCGGGTGATTTCTGAATATTCAGACGTGTTTCCGGAGGAATTGCCTGGTCTTCCCCCTGTAAGAGATATAGAATACCAAATTGAATTAATTCCTGGTTCGTCTCCAGTAGCAAGGGCTCCTTATAGATTAGCTCCTTCTGAAATCCGTGAAATGATGGGGCAAATTCAGGAATTGTTAGAAAAGGGATTTATTAGGCCGAGTTCATCGCCGTGGGGTGCTCCCGTGTTGTTTGTGAAGAAGAAAGATGGTACTCTCCGTATGTGCATCGATTATAGGGAATTAAATAAGAGAACGGTGAAGAACAAATACCCGTTGCCCAGAATTGATGAATTGTTTGATCAATTACAAGGATCCTCATTTTTTTCGAAAATTGATTTGAGATCGGGATATCATCAAGTCCGAGTTCGTGAGGAAGATATTCCTAAAACTGCTTTTCGCACGAGGTATGGTCACTATGAGTTTTTGGTTATGCCGTTCGGGTTAACTAATGCTCCTGCAATCTTTATGGATTTAATGAATCGGGTGTGTCGTCCCTATCTTGATCAGTTTGTGATTGTGTTTATCGACGATATTTTGATTTATTCTAAGTCTGAAGCGGATCATGAAATGCATTTGAGATTGGTACTTGAAACACTGAAAAGAGAGCAGCTTTATGCAAAGTTTTCGAAATGTGAGTTTTGGTTACGTGAGGTGCAGTTTTTGGGGCATATCATTTGCAAAGACGGGGTTAGAGTGGATCCATCTAAAGTGAAAGCTGTTATGAATTGGAATGCGCCTAAGTCTCCTTCAGAAATTAAGAGTTTCCTTGGATTAGCAGGATACTACAGAAAGTTTATCAAAGATTTTTCCAAAATTGCGAGTTCATTGACTAAGTTAACTCGGAAGGATGTGAAATTTCAGTGGACCGAGCAACAAGAGACAGCTTTTCAGACATTAAAGCAATTATTGTGTCAAGCCCCTGTTTTGGCATTACCTGATGGGTCGGATGATTTTATTGTTTATTGTGATGCATCGCATACCGGATTAGGTGGTGTTTTAATGCAAAGAGATCGTGTAATTGCGTATGCTTCAAGACAGCTTAAACCACATGAAAAGAATTATCCGACGCATGATTTGGAACTTGCGGCTGTAATTTTTGCCTTGAAGATTTGGAGACATTATTTGTATGGTACGAAATGTGTAATTTGCACGGATCATAAAAGCCTTCAGTATATGTTTTCGCAAAAAGAATTGAATATGCGTCAGAGGCGGTGGTTAGAATTGATTAAAGATTATGATTGCGAGATCCGTTATCACCCGGGTAAAGCAAATGTGGTTGCGGATGCATTGAGTCGAAATATATCTAGTGACAAGATTTGTTTTATGCGATTAGAGGTGTCCTCTGATTTGATTTCTCAGTTAAGAGTCGCACAGATTGAAGCTTTATTGGATGTTAATTTGAAATCTGAGATAATGTTGAAACGAAAGGATATGTTAGTGGATGATTCACGTGGGTTGAAAACTTTTCAGTCTCGGGTTTGGGTCCCATTAATTGGTGGACTTCGTGAATTGATTTTGACTGAGGTTCATAAATCGAGATTATCTATTCATCCCGGTAGTACGAAAATGTATAACGATTTGAAACCTCTCTATTGGTGGCCAACAATGAAAACGGATGTAGCTAGATTTGTGGAATCATGTCATATTTGTTCCCAAGTAAAAGCCGAGCATCAAAAGCCTTATGGTTCTTTGAAACAATTGGAGATACCCGAGTGGAAATGGGAACATATCACTATGGATTTTGTCACCAAGTTACCACGTACGCAGAAAGGTAACGATATGATTTGGGTTGTTGTTGATCGTTTAACAAAAAGCGCTCATTTTCTTGCGACCAGTGAAACTGCTTCTTTGACTCGTTTGGCTCAATTGTATATTAATGAGATTGTATCGAGGCACGGAATACCTTTATCTATTGTGTCAGATCGAGATTCCAGGTTTGTGTCAGGCTTTTGGCAGAATCTTCAGAAAGAGTTAGGTACTCGAGTTAATCTTAGTACTGCATATCATCCTCAGACAGATGGACAGTCAGAGAGAACTATTCAGACTCTCGAGGATATGTTGAGGGCGTGTATATTGGAGTATGGGGGTTCGTGGGACTCTCACTTACCTTTGATAGAATTGCGTATAATAATTCGTATCATTCGAGTATTGGTATGCCGCCATATGAAATGCTTTATGGACGTCGTTGTCGAACGCCGACTTGTTGGTTAGAGGCGGGAGAAAAACAGTTTGCGGGTCCCGATATTGTCCAGATTACGGCTGATAAAGTTGCTATAGCTCGTGAGAAATTGAAAGCCGCTAGAGATAGACAGAAGCAGTATGCTGATCCGCGTCGTCGACCAGTTAATTTTGTTGAAGGAGAATTGGTTTATTTAAAAGTGTCACCTTGGAAGGGTGTGATTCGTTTTGGTAAGCGTGGGAAATTGGCTCCGAGGTTTATAGGTCCATTCAAAATTCGTCAAGTAGTTAATGATCAAACAGTTGCCTTAGATCTTCCTTCTGAATTAAGTGGTATTCACGATACCTTTAATGTTTGCTATTTGCGGAAATGTAATGTGGAGGATCCAACCCAAATCCTTCCTTTACAAGATCTTAGAGTTGATCAAGGTCAGAAATTAGTAGAAGAGCCCATTGAGTTAGTTGATAGAAAAGTGACTAAATTACGCAAGAAGGAGATACCTATGGTTCTAGTGAAATGGAAACATAGTTTGGGAGAAAATCTTACTTGGGAGACCGAGTCGAGTATGAGGGCTCGTTATCTTAGTTTATTCGAGTCTAGTTAGATTTCGGGGACGAAATCTTTCTAAGGAGGGAAGATTTGTAACACCCTGAATTGGGCCCAGTAGAATCAGGTATTTATTTAAATTTAAATACGTACATTTAATTGTTTGAATATGTTTGATTGTGAAATTAATAGGTAAATAAGTCTCAGGAGATATTGTGGCTAGTAAAATATTAGTTGTTTTAAATAATCTTAGACGACGGTAAAATAAAACAATTTTCTCGCAACTAGTAATTAGGTTCCAGACAATAGATCAAAAGGTGGTATAATATGGTACTGTAACTTAAATGGGCCGGTTTAATAAAAAGGAGGGGATCGATCTTATTTTCCCCAATCCCTCATTTCACCTAGTTTTGATACCTAAAAGAAAACCTAGCTAAAACCATTACCAAATCAAAAGCTTAAATCGAAACGATTGAAGAATGGAAGCTTAAATCTTTGTTAAGATCACCATCCTCATCTCTTTGTATTCTTTATCTTGTAAGTGATATTTTATATATAATGAGTTTTAGGTAAATTATTGATTGTTATGATTTGAAGTTTGATGAGCTAAATAGATGGTTGCATATCGATTAGATGATGATGATTGAACTTCTTGCACTTGATTTCATGATAAAACATGATAGATTTAGTGAGTTTTAGTTTGAATGAAAATAGTTAGGTTATAAGTGGTTTTGATGATTGGTGAAGAATTGTTGTTTGAATCATGATTGTAAGTTGTTATTAGGTGTTATGGTACATTGAAATCGATAAAAATCTGAGTTACAAGTTGAGTTTGGTTGATTTTGTGTCTTTTGGTTCGAGCTGAAATGTGCAGGAAAACCTGCAATTTTCGTGCAGATCCTTAACGGGAATCCGGACGGATTCATGGGAATCCGGACGTATTCCCGGGAATACGGCGGATTCCCTGGCGTATTCGAGAATGGATTGCTTAAAATAAGTTCTGACTTGAAAATTGATCGGGAATACGGCGTATTCATCTGAATCCGGCCGGATTCAAGTGAATACGGACGTATTCAAGGGAATCCGGGCGGATTCCCAATGCAGATCAATGCATTATCTTTTTACTAATTATGATTATATATCTATGTGTGTATTGTATCTATTATATAATACATGTTTGAGTTGCAAGTTAGGAGTAGGTGAATTGATTGTTTTCTTAACAATGTGCATTTATATTTCGTTACTAATTCGAGTGTTTTAACGTGATTTCAGACAAGGTGAAGACTCAGTGAAATTAGTCACTTGAGTAACTGAAGTTAAAGTGGACAGGTGAGTGGACTTTTATCTTTCACTATGTTTGGTGCACACTCATGTGGTTACTTCAAGTGTTAATTATGCATTCTTGTGTTAAGGCATATTGTGAATTAGAAGCAAGTGTTAAGAAATCTATTGGTGATTGTGTTAAAGAGGTCAATTTTGTTGGACGTTTTGCTACAGGTTCGTCAACACGAGAGTTGTGAACATGTGTTGTGAATGGAGCTTGTGTTGACTAAAGGTAGCAAATCGTTATCGGTTAACCACTGTATTGGCCTGCAGTTGGTGTAAGTGTCGCTTGGTGGGCCACCGCGGCTGAGGGTGCCACAAGGGCCACCGATCCTCTAGTGATGTTGAGTCAATGTGTTGAATTGTTGTAGACTCATGGTGTTAAACTAAGTGTAGTGTTAGTGATGAGTTAACTCACTTAGCTTCGTGCTAATCCCTCGTTGTTTACTCCTTGCAGGTTAATATATTTTGTTAAGGGCGGGTCTCGGAGTAAATTGAAGGAGTGTTCGACAATAATAGAACTCTGATGACTTTTGTATTACTTTAAATGTTTTGTTAAAGTAACGCCCATCTAATTGTGTAGTTATATAACGAAATACTTAGGTAAAGGATTATGTATATTTTGGTTAATCCAGGGTTATATATATATATGGGATATTGCTTCCGCGATGTTTTAAAAAAAAAAAAAAAAATTTGTGTTCTAAATTAGGGGCGTTATAGTAATCCAGGAGGTTGCTAGTGATGTACCATCAAACAGTAAGTGTGTTAAGGCCGAAAAAATACCAGTTAGGAAACCTAATGCTAAGAAGCAACTAGTGTTAGAATGGTTTAATGATGATAGTCAGAAAAGTGTGATTGATCAGGGTGATGCAACTGTGAGTGAAAGCCAGGTTACTCTAAATGATAGTCAACCTTCTGTTATTGACTTGACTCAAGCAAGTTGTGTAGAAGAAAACATGCCAAAGTACAATGTAGACACATCCACTGTATTTGGTGATGCTGTGGACAATGAGTTTGATCACTTTTATGCTCATGAACCAGAAGAGGTTAGTGATAGGGTTGAACCAGATGAGGTGAGTGATAGGGTTGAAGAAGATGAGGTGAGTGATAGGATGGAAGGACAAGTGGAAGATGATAGTGACTACATTGTAGATGAAGATAATCTCATGGATGATGTTGAAGTAGACATGAGAGACTTCCATTTTAGTGTTGATAAGGATGTTGAATTCATGGGGAATGCTAGTAAGACAATTCCTGAGAATCCATCAAATGAAGCATGTTATATGTTCTGAACTTGCAATCTATTTAGTATGTTTTAAATGGATGGATTTGGTATTTGCAGTTTATCTTAATTTGAATGTTGTGGTTGAATGTTGTGCTATTTGTGGTGGTTGACTTTTACATTCTATTTGGTATGTAACAGACTTTTGTTGTGGTTGACTTTTGCAGTCTATTTGTTATGCAGTCTATTTGTGTGCAGTCTATCTTTTGTTGTGGTATGTAACAGTTTATCTTTTGTTGTGCAGTCTATTTGTGCAGTCTATTTGTATATGCTTAGACTGATATTACCATGCTATGCATTAGACTGATATTACCATGCTATGCATTGAGCACATGTTTGCTTCACTTGAGCAAAATAGAAGCATTTCATTACTAGCTTTCAAACATTACCTCGAGTCTCCATTACATCAAAAGATTACAACTACCACTTCATTACTTGAAGTCCCATTAACACAACTTCAAATTAATAGCCTCATTCGTTCATTACCAAGTCAAAAGATTACAAAGGAGTAGTACAACATACCAACTATGATCACAAATTGCAACTACAAGTCAAAAGATTACTAAGCCAAAAGATTACAAAATACAACCTAACCAATATAAACTGCAACTAGATAAACCCACCATATCAAACTGCAGCAATCCTAAACATAATTCAACTAACCTAAAAACATCCTACCAACTATGATCACAGCAAGAAACATAGTTAGTTTCATGTAAAACTTGATCCTTTTCTTGTAGTCCACCACTTCATTTTGTAGTAGTTCCACCATGCCTTCCATCTCAGACCTGTACATTGCAAAGTCATCTTCCATTTTCGTGAACATTTCTCTGTACTTCATCATCTCATAATACGATTCTCGTTGGTCACGGTTCAAGCTTTGATATAACTCGTACAGATTCATCTTGTACCACGAATTTTTAACTTCTTCATCAACCCAATAATATGCTTTGCACCTCTTCCATGGAATCTGATAAAAACAATTAATAAGGTATCAAACAATCTAATATCTGATGTATTCAAAAACTACGAAACAAACAAAATTCCTTACCAAACCGTCGGGACAATTCAAAAATCGCCTAGCTGGGTTGGTAACAGTCCACGACGTGCGCAACTTCAAGGGTTGCGGTACTGCACATTTGCAAAGTCTTGGCATTCGAGAGTTAACGGATGAGCTTGATGAAGCCATTGAAGAAAAGGGAGTTTTTAGGGTTCTGTGGTGATGGGTGAGTGAGGGGGAGGAAGAAAATGAAAAGGGACAGGTGAATAAAAGAGACAAGGGGAGGGGATTTTACCAATTTACCCTCACGTGTTCCGCACATGGGTCAAGTTAACGAGATAGACTAACGTCATTTTGACAGAAGGACGCCCCACGCAACAAAATGATAGTACAAGGATGATCCAGGTAAAAAAAAAAAGCACAGGGACGCGGCGTGCAATTTAGTGCAAACCACATGGACGATCCACGCAATTTTCTCAAAAAATAAAAATAAAATGAAACCGGTTGAACCCGATTGGCGGTTTCCGGTTCAACCGGAAAAGTCAACGATTTGAACCGAGTCAATAATTAGTCAATAACCGGTCAGAATTGAATCGTAAAATATTCTGGATCCGGTTGAACCGGTCGAACCGGCCCGGTTTAACCGGTTCTTAAAACATTGATCTTAAGTGGCTATAGCGAAAGGTTGGACCAACTATGCTTCGACTTCCTATTGTGAGGGGTTTACTCAATTATTATTTTATCTATGAATTGGTACAGTGGTTGCTTAGAGATTGAAATACATCTAATTCTAATCAATATTAACATAGATTTAAAGGGCTTCATACTTTCATTGAATATTTTTAACATGTACCGAAATTGAAACATTGGCATCACTTGAAAATGCAAAGAATTAATTGCCTTTTCCATCACTTGAATTGGGGCAGTAGTTTTAAAATGACTTAACACAAATAATATTAGTTACTGAAAAGTAAAATAAACATTTTATAAAATCATATTCATTATAAAAAATATATTATTTAGAGTAACACCAGTGAGAGGATATCATAAAGAAATATGTGCTTTAATTTATGCTTTGAAGGCATACTCATGACTTTATCTAATAGCCCATTATAAGCATTTCGGTTTACATATCAATCCTATAAGTTTTAAATTACAATACATTTTCTAACATAAAAATTATTATTAAATATTTTATCTTTCGAGATTTGAATTTAACATTACATAATTAATATGATGTCCATTTCAAAGAGATGGGATCAAGGAATTACAAGTATTTTGTAAACTATGGAAGAACCAATGAGATTGTGTCATTTGTACAAAATCCATTTATCCCCAAACTTAAATATCTCACAAACGTCAAATCGAAAAATTATAAAAGTTGCACCATAAAATTTAGCATTTTTTCCTCTTAGATTTACCGTCCCTCAAAGCATACTTTCGGCGAGTTTTTTTTTTCTTCGTTTTTTGGTGGGTTTTACAAGTAATAACACATCTGTTAAAGAGGATTAAATTTTAATAATTTAGAAAACACATGAAAGTATCAAATATAATATACTAGATGTATTTGCACTATATAAAATGTTACTGAATGTGATTGTGTGAAGACACATTTGCATATTGCAATTTATATTTCTATCCAAATAGATATATCACTATAAAACTATTGTCTAACTACTATTTATGTCAAAATTTCAACACTTATACATAATATGCAAATTTTTTTAGAAAGGCAATACATAATAGGCAACATTGATTTAAACTATTATGTACGATGTTTGATCTATCTGTGCAT